>PVJA010033441.1:0-23321 GCA_004027025.1 Myocastor coypus | reverse complement strand
TAATCCTCTTGGCAAGTATCTTGCCCTTAACTTGCTTGTTTACAACAATGCCAACAGCGTGCTGGGTAACATTGTAGACTCTTCCTGTTTTGCCATGGTAACATTTGTGAGGCATTCCTTTTTGCACAGTACCCATTCCCTTGATGTCTACAATGTCACCCTTTTTGTAGATTCGCATGTATGTGGCCAAAGGAACCACGTCATGTTTTCTAAAGGGCCTGGAGAACATATACCGGCTTCCCCTCCTCTTGCCCTTTGTGTTAGTCATTTTGACAAATTACTGGAAGATGGCTGTTCTGGCCGAAAGGAAGGCTCAAGCAGGTTTTAAACTGCTGCAAAGACCAAAGATTGATCATGACTGCATTTCTATACATTTCTAAAGACCATACCAGGAACAGAGCATTCACACATCCTTTTACAGGAATCTTCACTGAGATTTCTTGAACAAAATGCAATAATGAAGCAAGGCTGACTGCACCCAACATGGGAAAACAATACACTTACTAATATCAGGCTTGCTATTTGCTAAGAGGTAGTGCTGGGTGGCCTGAGCTCAGCCTCTTCGGTGGTCTGTGGGCATCAAACAGGCCACATACACCACAACGGATCAATTAAAAAATCCTATGAGCCCTCCTGGCTCTCCAGGGCAAAGTGTTTCACTTCTAAGGCATCCACATCCTCTAGTGAGGGGAGGAAGGACTGAGAGTTGCAGGCTGTGCACTGAGAAATAACTGAGCACAATGACTGACAACGACAGGCAGAGAAAGCAGTAAGGGGCAAGACAGTCCCAGAAGCCAAGGTCCGCTGGATCCTGGGCTCCGCAGGGAACTCAGCATTGCTGCCTGCACCCCAGGTCTGCTGTTCTGAATCCAAGATGCTAAACTTCTACAGATTAGTTTTTTCTCATTCATTCCTTCAACAAGTGTACAGTTCACAAATTCAATTTTCCCCACCATTCTGGCCACAAACTGAACTGGATGAGAATTGAATCAAATTTCCCATTAGGACAGCACTGATCCTAATCAATGAATTTCATTCAGTTCTCATCCAACTTGGTTTGTGACCAGAATCATGGAAATGATCAAGCCCATGAGCTGAAGTCGCACTGTATTTATCAAGTGCTACCTAGGTGCTGAGAGGGAATAAAATCAAAACATTTGGTGCCTCGATGAGCTTATATCCTAGCTTCATAGGCAAAGGAACATATTGTGTGCCAGATGCCAGTAAGCCAGTAAAGACAATGCTCTTCTAGCCATCTGTAGAGTCTATGCTTTAACAAATTAGTGGTCAGAAGCCACTGGAGTTGTTATATTGTTAATGTCTGCTATGGTTTGTGTCTAGTTGTCCCCCCAGTGTCTGATGCAGTCATGGGGAAGCTTCTAGAGTTTGTGATTAATACATGATCCAAAGGTGGAATTATGGGTGAGAGTGCTGCACCCACTGTGGGGCAGATAATCTGCATATAAATGGACGGAGGGGAAAGAGGCTTGCTCTCTGCCACTGTGGCTGCTCCTCTCTTTTTGTTCTTTGTGTTTTTCTGCCTTCCGCCAGCATGCACTACTGTCCTCTGCCTTGTGCCATGCTGCCTCGAAGCCTGCTGATTACTGGCTGAAACCTCCACAAACTGTGAGCTAAATACCCTTGCCATCCTTAATTTTGGGCATAAGTATTTTGTCCTAGCAATGAAAGGAAAGCAACCAAGACAAATCCGGCTGCTGTCATGAAATTGAAGAATGAAATTTCGGACCATGGAGGCAGTTAAGAGGAGTGTTTAATGGAGAAAGAAAGCCCCTCGTAGTCAGGAGAGGTTCTGACAAGAGGACCTAGAATTGGCTCTTTGCTTATGGTCTTTTATATCACAGGTCTCTGGTGATACAGGTAATCGTGGCTTAGCCTGCAGAATTAGTATGGACTGCCTGTGTCATAAGATGATTCAGAGAAACAGAGAGCACAGCGGTCATACACTGATCACACTATGCACTCCACCCAGTCAGGAATCTTGCTGTGTAATTAGCAAGAATCAAAAGAAAGGGAGGGGTGGTTCAGTTATAGTGATCACTGCCCCAACTTCGCTTTAATTTTTGAGTTTAGTGATCTACATTGGCTTCAGTTAACCCATAAACCTGTGTACACTGTTTCATAAGGCTGACCAGCATGACTCCAGTTTAGTCCTTGTACCTTTATAGCTGTGTATTGATTATTTTTTACTCGTTGCTGGGACAAATACCCGACACTCAAAATGAAGGAAGGAAAGGTTTATTTAGCTCACAGTTTGTGGAGGTTTCAGTCCATATTTGGCTGCCCCAAGGCTGAGTGGAACAGAGCAGAAGGCATCCAGTTCATGGTGGCAGAACAGCAACAAAATGGTGGCAGAGGTAGTCAACCAAACAGGGCAGCAGAGAGCAACAGCTCCAGTCTGTCTCTCTGTCTCTCTTTATATTACATTCAGGCTCTCCACCTTAGCCCCCGCCTTACGCTACATCCATAATCCCACAAGTACTTCAACCCATAATCCCATCAGTACTAAAACCCATAATCCTAGGGATCATGGATCAACTCTCAAACTCTAGAAGTCTCCGCTTTGTGGGGGCAACTAGACATAAACCATAACAATCTGCTACTCGTAAGCTAAATAGTTAAAACACCTCTAACACCATTTTCTCTCCTTAGGAACTTACCAATAACCAGTATTTCTCAAAGTCTGTTTCATAAATCTATGTGATGGCAGGGGCACTGGGTGAAAGGAGAGTGTTGTCTCATCAAGCCACAGGACACCTGCCAACAACTCATGGGACACATTCTGCCTGTACATCCTCTAGTAGAAGTCTAGCCTGTCTCTTCAAGATAGATGGAGCTTCCTCAGGGCAGATGCCGTATTTTACATCTCCACTGTATAGCCCACTGCAGCCAGACAAAGTCAGGGTATTAGAGATTTGTAAAGCAAAACATACAACAATGTAGCCCCTGACTGTTGGGCTAAGCATGCTACTCAGTGTAACTATGCCTGCGACAAACTTCTTTTCTACTCAGGGAAATTTCAACCCCAAGACCCACTGCCCTCCCAGGGTCGCCCTATAAAGCTCATTCATTTCTCAGGATGTCCTGCATGACACTGAACAAGCCCAGTGTGTTTACTGTGGGAGAGTCACTCTACAGGGCCAAGTGAGGTTCCCCATCCTATAGCAAAAGGAACTTTGTCCCCCAGGCCAACAGCTAAGGCTACACCTACCATCTGGCCTGGGAAAAGAGCCACCAAAAAAAGAAAAAATATGCATATACAGTAAGAAAAGGACTAAGATGATAAATAACAGGACACATACTGATGCTGTAAAGGGAAATTCCCAAAGAACATTTGCATCTGGAATGCAGGGGATACACCTGTTTCCACCAAAATGTATACAAAGAGACTTGCAATGCAGTCACAGGGTGCTGCGAAGTAGACGGAGATAGGGGCAAAGAGGGATGAAAAGAGAGCAAGAGAAAAAGCAAAGACCGTAAGGAGGAAGGCGGGTTTTCATGGACCATGTTCCCATTGGCTATACTTCAAGTATGCTTTACTAAAGATTTCAAGGCAATATCGATGTCTACAGAGGAGCACTGTGACCACTAGTGTCATTCCCTGTCCTTGTCCCCATGGCCTAACACAACTGAGGCAGACTCTCGCACGCTTATCTGCAGCCTGAGACCCCTGAAAGCAAGTCTTCACAGAAAGTCCACTCAGCACCACTCGTGGCAGAGGAAAACACTCTTCAGATTTCTTTCCCCTACCTCATGAGGATTTTCAAATCCAGGAGCCTTAGGTCAGGACACAGCTCCAGCCACAGTCAGTTGCAACAGGAAAAGAAGCAAGTGTGGCTAGAAGGCCAGAGAGAAGGAGCGAGGCTTCCCATTATTTAACAAGCACAATGCTTTCCTGGCTTTAAAATAAGGTCAGAGACAAATTAAACAATTTAAAAGAATAAATGTTTTAAAACCATTGAGTACCACAAATTCAAAGATGGCTTGCGTTGAAGCAATTACTTCATCACAATAAATAACAGTAAATCAATCCACTAATTGCTTTTCATGCAAGAGCTTAAAAGACTCTAGCATTTTCTGATTATTGATTTTTTTTGTAATGGCTTGTTCTGTCCTAACGTAGTATTTGCAGATAATATAATGCATACTCTTAGAGGAATAAGATTTTTTTAATTTAACATAAAAAAAATCCACTTTACATTTTTACAGACAGGTTTTAGAAATTGAAAATACAATGGGAGAGAAGATGACACTAGCCAGATTTTAGCAGAGCCTTTCCAATTCGAGCCACCTGACAACCCCTGCAGGCTCCCCAGATCTTCTCCTCATATGCACACGTAAAGGGAAGGTGAGGAAAATGCTCAGGCTCAGATTCTTCCCTGTCCCGCAGGAGTGGAGCTGAAAAGAAATGCAAACATCGTCCCTAGAAACCCACACTTTATTTCCTACCTTCTAGCCCTTCTGTCCTTTGGAAAATGCAGCAGCTAACCTTAGACTTAGTCAGCATTTTGTTTGAAGGTTTTGCTCAAGTGTTGTTAGCTACACATAACTGCATGCTTATATAATCAAGGCAGGGAGAAAAAAAAGGCCAAGCCAGTAAAAATGTTCCTCTACTTCATTTCCAAAAGAGAAAGTATACCCTAATGGGTAGAGTCACTGTCTACGAAGAGACATGGATCGAGAGCCCAGTGCTGGGCCAGCGAGATAGCTTAGCAGACTGAAACACCTGCGTAAGCAAGCCTAGGCAAGTGCAGAGACCTTGGTTTCATCCCAAGCACCACATGACATGCCAGCCCTGGCCCCACGGCAGGCTGAGCTGCAGAGAGTCTGCGTGTGGTGGGGCATGCTTACAATCCCAGTGCTGGGGCAGCTGAAAGCAGGAGGATCACCACAAGTCTAAGCTGCACAGGGAGACCCTGCAACGACCCAATACTTTAAAAGAAAAAAAAAAAAATGATCTCAGTGTTGATACCATGACATGGGGTCCTCAGACTCAGTGAAAATAGAAATTTTATGAAGGGACAAGAAGTTTGAGAAAGCATGCAAAGCTTTCATCAGAGAGCAAGAAAATCTGGAGACTTTTGATAGCGGAGCAAGAGAGCTGCAGAAGGCACGGCACGGATAGAGCTCAGGCTCATCCTTCCGCAAAAGGCAAGGAAACACTTTCATGGGGCTGCTGGGTTGCACTCAGGCCTTGCTGACCACTGCCTCCATTGTGGGTTTGCAAAGTGCCTGCGGAGAAGCCTCTGTCACCAACGGGACCACCCAGGCTCCGGGGAAGACTACTGTGGACAACAGCAGCCCCAGTCCTAGAGTGCCTGCTTCTGCCTAGGGATGACCTCATCATGGACGAGCTGTCTGCAGAGGCCATGCTGGGATCTAAGGTGACTGTAGGTGTAGGGCAAGGACGGGCACCTTCCAGGCCTCACCCCAATAGGTCTGGATCAGGAGCAGGTAAAAGGTAACTGAATGCCACTCCAAATCTTGACAATACCTTAGCTACTCTTATCTCAGTGTGCTGAGGCTTGAAGGGGTATGAGATATGGTAAGGTAGGAAATGTGAGACTAATAAAACTTGTGCTAGTAGCTTGCAGATGGATATCCTCTAACTTACTAATGTGCCTACATGCAGAGATGAGCAGAGATTTGAGCTAAAAGTTTAAAATGATAAAGAAGACAGATAAGAAAGGGGAGCAGACGTGCTGAACTGTATCCTGCTTTTAGTTACTGAGCACCTCTGAACCCGAGGGAAGTCACTATTTTTTTTTTTTTTTTAAGCAAAAGCAGGTTTAGACTCCTGCTTCATTCAGAAAAAAACACAACTCATGCTTCTAATGAATAACAGGAGCTAGTTTGTCCTCGGTATCTCTGAGATGATCTCTATCAGTTTTATTCCCTGGTTTATTCTTGGAGATACTACAACAAAAGCATCCTAATTTTTAAGGCCAATAAGAATGCCTGAGAGAATGAAAGGGCAGAGAAGAAGGCATATACATAAATCCCAGCAAGTGGAACCAGCCTTCATATCTGCGACAGTCTATCTCAGAGCCTCCAGTTCTTAACAGCATTATTCCTGAGCATGTTACTTGACTAGATTCTGGATTCTGGTTTGCTTATTTGTAAAACAGGGATATTAATTCCTACCTCATAAAATTATTTGGGGTGAAATAGCATAATACACATAAAACCCCTGCTATAAAGACAAGCACGTGGCTACTACAGAAGCAACTGGTCTCCCACTCTTCCTTACTCTGATGCTAGGTATGTAAGCATTTAACCTTGTGGTAGAGCTGCTGTGTGCAAAGACCAGACCTAATGGGACAACGGGTAATGGAAATGAAAGCACTGCGCATAATGATGGCTCAGCATTCTGAGGGGTCCTGAGGTGGGCAGGCTGTGGATATGAGCTGCTGACAAGTGGTGCCTTCCAGACCTTCTGCTCAACAGCCTCTCGTGGTCGCTCCCTTGCTCACACAGTGCAGGTTGCTGCAAACTCGGAATGCATTACATGCACAGCTACGTCCTCGGCTGCACTCAGCCAAGCTCCACCTTCGTTCAGTTCAGCATCTAAGCCCCTCCTTCATGTGTTCTACACACTCAGGTGCCCCTGCCTTTCATATTCATAACTCATTTCTACTTCACATGAAATCATCATGAGACCTTTCATTACCAGGAATGCAATAACTGTACTAAATCCCTTTTATCTGTAGAGATCAATCAGAGAACTTTCTTGTTAGTGTAGGTTTTTAAGGTTGTAGTATTTATAATATTGTGGTTACCCAACTAAAACAGGACTCTTGTGGCACTTAATATATTTGCTGTCACTTTTACTGTTACGGGCACAGTGCCTAACACAAAAATTCCTGGTACTGAGTAAATGTGGGCTGAAACAATGAATAAATATTCCACATGCTTTGCTTCAAGAAGCAAAATAAAATGAGAATCTAGTACTTTATTTGTACTTAAAACTCGGTAAGCTGAATTGTGGAATCACACACTCTGTATAGAGTCTAGGAAAAAATTCATAAATGATAATAAAATCAGTGATTGAAATTGCCCTTAAATCTTACCAGTTTTGTGAAAATACTACAATTATGCAAATTTAAATGCCAAGAGACAATGGATTCCTTAGGCCTCCTAGCACAAATGTGTGGAGACTGAGTTGCATTTAGATACATATTCAACATAAATTTAAGAATGCATTTTTAAGGTGACAGCCCTGGCTGGCTTCCCAAACTCATCAACATCTATGAGATGGCCACAGGGGAGGTACACAGCTTTTCTCTCCAGAGGAAAGGTTCCGAGTTGCATTTTCAAAAGCTAAGAGAGCTGCCCTGTTAGAATAGAGAAGAGTAAAGCAAGAACGAGGGGTCAGCAGTAAGTCACCCAGAACAGCTTCCAAAAGCACAGATTTCAAAAACTGCTCATTCCAGAGTGGTTTCTTTTTCAGACTTGCACATTCACACCCTAGATTTCTGATTTGCTCTCCGGAAGCCCGGAACTTGGCAGTACCCTTGAGACTCAGAGAGGAATATGTCAGCATGCCCATTAGGTGACATGTCACAGTGCACCAAACAAATGGATGGGAAACAGCGAGAAGAGAAAGGCATAGGCACAGGAGGTTGAGACCTTCTGCAGGACCCGGACCTGACAGCACAAGCAGCAAGTGCAAGAGGGAGGAGCAGGGCCACTGGCACCAAGAAGAGACTCTGGGGGACAGAAAAAATGGGATTTCCAAGAACTCTATGTGGAAGGTACGCTTGGGTACAGATCCTAAGCCAGGTGATATCTGTGTGCTTAGGGATGACATCAAAGCCACGGAAGCAGGGACTAATGACTCCACTGATGAGAAATAGCCTTGAACAGGCACTGAAAACCTTTAAATAGGGCATAAAAGGAAAGAGAATGTATAGTCAGAACAAGCTCTTCATAATAAGATAAGGAGACCCAGGACTTTGGCTGGACAGCTGGAATCCCCACTGAGCGAACCACGTGCTAAGTCCTCTCCACTCACTCACTCTCTTCCTACTCTCAATAGAGAGGCAACAAGGGTGATGCTTCTGCCCCTACAGAACAGATAGTTACAGGGGAGAGGATGCTTGCTCAAGGCCACACAAGTAGTAAGAACATGGCTAAGTTCTCAAAGAGTCCGACTATAGATCCACAGTGTCCAATGTAAGAAGGAGCAGGCCACGCTCTGAGAAGGCATGGGGCTCCCAGGGCTCCTGCTCACTGGTGCTCATCCACATGCACACTCTTACAGACCAGCCTCTTCAGGGTCCTCTCTGTTCAACTGTGGGGAAAGCTGTATGGACAGAGCCTCAAGCAGGAGCGCTCTCCTGGTGACCTTGTTCCTGCATGGATCCCTCATACACACAGCAACCTGTGGCCTTCACCACTCCCCGGACTCATAGCTCAACACCTGTGCATGTCCCGCAGACAGGAGGAGGTCCACATGAACATTCAGCCAGCATGCACCATGCACGGGCACCGTGAGGGCCACTGTCAGAATCAAGGGGGAGGGGGACGGCTCTACTTCCAGGTAGGTTCTCATGCTAACAACACAGTGGATGTTACAAAATCCTTCAGACTGTAGAGCACGCAAAGACATCAAGGTGTAACAATTCCAGGCAAGGCTAAAGGCTATCCAGGAGCAAAGCAATCAGCAGCTGCTTTCATCCCTGGCAGAGTGACTTCTTCCCTGTGGAGTAGAGAACTTCACAAAGGACAAAAGAGCAGGAGCTGAAGACTGCAGGCAAGGGCAGGGAAAGAAAACCTACGGCCTCTCCAGCAAAGTATGCAAGGCTCATTCAGTGCAATGCAGTCTCTCAAGGCTGTGATGGGCAGGAGGGGACAGAGAGACAATCCAAGCTCAGAGAGCCAGGATGAGGCTGGAGGGAAACAGAAACGTTCAGGCAACCAAAGACCTGCAACTCGGCTCTAAGCTGATTAAAAGCATACCTCGTTCACAACCCAGTATCGGGACTATAAAACAGAGGGATTTCTGAAGTCTCACTGGTACTCATTTCCTCAATCCTAATGGAAGGAAAGTTCAGATCCTATTCTGAGAACAAATGAAGCTAAGGGGATCCAGCTCGAGACCTGTACAGAGCCCAGACTCAAGTGGATTACACATTAGACTAATTCATTCCTCTGTTGGTGGGCCTCAAGACCACGTCCTGGTTCAGTGACTCACTGCGAGAATGAACAGATCTCAGAGGTGATTACAGGGGAAAGAAAATCCATTAAGCAGTACCACCCAAGACAACACAACACATGGGGCGAGTCCTGGACGCTTAAAGCTTGGAGATACAAGCTTCCAAGGGGGTCCTCCATACAGAGTCACATAAGACATGGTTATCTCCCCATGTAAAACAGCCAGCCAGAGAGGCTCATTCAGCACTCGGGGGACTCGATCAGGGCTGTTATGCTTTGTGCCTAGCTGTTCCCTCCCTTGGAGCCTCAAGCAGTCATAGGGACTTTTCAGCAGTGGCTGAATGTTGAGTGTGTGATTGATTCCCAATGCAATGCTAGAATTACAGGCGGGTGCTTGCTGGATCAGTCTGCTGACTGGACTGCTACCACCCTCGTCCCAGTAGACTGGACACAATATGAGGGACAGAAAGAGGCTTGCCTTGCTCTCCCTTGTCCCCTTTGCTGTTTTCTACCAGCACGAGTGGTACCTCTCTGCCATGTGTCACCCCGCTTTGGAGCCAGCCAACTATGGGATGGAGCCTCTATGAACAGCAGGCTAAATTAACCTTTCCCCTTTTAGCTTTGGGCCTCAGGTATTTTGGGCCTCACATGAGCGTGCTTTGCCTACTATGCATTAAAATGCCCGACTCCCAGACGAAGGCGAGTCTTTAGTGTGAATATTTCCTGCACACCGAGCACAGAGGAAGCACCACTTATCAGGCAGGCAGGCGCTCTTTCAAAGCCCAACCTCCCAGACACCAGCCAAGGCAAGGAGCCTTTAAACCATGGACTCCCACGCTCTTCCTCTGGAGCAGTGCTCCAGTCTTCTCAAGCATAGCTAGGGCAAGGCTGACAGTCGAACTCAACCCAAGCTACAGAGATACTCTTTGGGCTGTTTCTCAGAGAAAGGCTTTCTTTTGAAGTTGCGTCATTTTTGTTCACACTTGTGAAAGAAGGCCAAGAAACCCCCAAAGTCAATTAGTTAGTAAGCAATGATAGCAGCAAGACTTGGGCCCTAATTCACCTAAATCCAAATCCAATAACCCTGAAAACTAACAAAGTAAAATAACACTGGTGCTAGCTGGGGAAGTAGCTCAGCAGTTTAATCACCTGCCTGGCAAGCAGAAGGACCCAGGTTTGATTCCTGGTAGCACATGCAGGGCCTGGCGCCATGCCAGCCACTGAAACTGGGTATGGTGGTACACAACTTAATCCCAGCACTGGGGAGGCTGAGACAAGAGGATCACTATTAGTCTGAACTACATAGGGAGACCCTGTACCAAATACATACATACATATACACATACATACATACATACGTACACATATACACACACACACATATATATATATATATATATATATATATATATAATAACACTAGTACTTAGATATCTATGAGGGCCAACCAAATAGCTCAGGGGATTAAAGTGCCTGTAAGCAGGCACAGGGGCCAGGGGTTCGATTCCCGGGGCATGCTGAGAAAGCAATTGAGACTGGGTATGGTGGTGCAGCTCTATAATCCCAGCTCTTGGGAGGCTGTAAAGAGGTGGATCACTACGAGACTGATCTAATGGTGAGACCTTGAACACCCTGTAGACCTTTCCCTAAAACACAAAAAAAGAAAAAAGTCTATGAAATGGAAAATATAATCTCTAGAAAAATACTTATATGAATCGATAACCATAATTGAATGTCACCAAAACCAATATTATTATCAGGCTGAATTAACCTTTGCTCAATTCTTTGGAAATCTGAAGGCATTTTAAAGAGATGTGTGAAAAAGAGCCAACATTCCCTGATCCCCAGTCAACTGAACCCACAAAACTGGCACTGCTTTTACACTTTCATGGCCAGGACACATCACCATCAGCACCTCAGACGGCAACACTGAGAAGCCGCCTGCAGGTGGCACAGCCAGGGACTGTCCTTTGTCTGGTTCTACATCCTGTGTTATTTCTCTGAGACCTCAATGCTCTCAGTTTTTCAAATGTTAAACAGAATCCCAATGAAACTCCAAAAGGCAATTTGCCAGCACGCTTGTAGGACAGTTTCTTTGTAGATAAGGAACGCATTTACATTCTGGCTTGACTTTAAGTGGTTTGTAGAACATCATTTTTACTTTCAATATTGCTACCTTTTACCTAAACATATTCAAGAAGTAAAGCATTCAACGGACAAGGTTCAAACGCTGCACGCCTGAACAATTCTCACCCCCTGCTGTCTTCCCAGAGAGGAGTCGTAGTCATCTCCCAACCCCAAAAGGTAATGCGTCCTTGTTCACTGTGCATGTCTTCTTGCAGAGGCTTTAAAGCAAATGTAAGTCAGGCAAACACAGCTTTACTCTTTTTAAACCTTTCATCTTCAATAGAAGTCACTCCTTTTGATTCATGCGCATCCCTCTCACCCAAAAGCTGTGGGGCTCAGCGAGTCCCATGCAGAGAAAGAACCCTACCCTCTGACACTTGCCTCCCGTTCACAGTGCTCTCCATAATGGTGCATGGACTTATCTGTCTGCAGGAAAACAGACACCGTGCAGCTAGACAAGAACAGTCAGTCTGATATTCTAAGTCTCCTGGCTCAGCAGTGGCCCATCTTGTCCATATAGCTACCCTGGCACTTCTCCAAGGTCAAAAATATCAGTTCCACTCCAAGGTACACATTTTAATTACAGCTGCCAGAAGTGCATATAACACCTTCACTGTTTGTAACTTCTTGGTGGTTTGATATCTTCACTTTGTGTTTGATAGCCCTTTAGTTTTATGGAGAACATGGTAACATTTTTAGCAGGAAGATGCCCACTGGAAGGTTATTTAAAACAGCAAAAACTGGAAACAAACTATGTGAACAGCAAGTTTTATTATTATGATATTCACTCTTAGGTAGCCATTAAAAGTAGTTTATAAGTGTATTTTTATGAAATAAGAAAGTGGCTCTGAAATGCTGATTGAAAGGCAATATTTATAATTTAATAAAGGATTTCTAGTCCTGGCTTTGACTGAAAAGTTACTCTAACACAGAATTGTAGTTTTTGTAGGACGCCATCTAGCCACTTAGCTAAGGCACATTCTCCAACAGGTTCTCAGTGTAAAGCTGATGTCATAAAGTCAATCAAAACAATTTGCATTTACCATCTGACCTCAACCACGTCTAAAAAAAAATACACACACATTAGCTTTATGAAGAAAAGATACTGAGAAATGTAAAAATCTTAGTGAATAAATTTTAATTTTTGTCGGGGAGAGGGTCTGCAACCTGCCTGGGAGGTGGTGGTTGGGGCTGGTGCAGTATGTGGTGCCAGGGATCAAACTGTGGTCCCTGCACTTGCCTAAGCTTGCCCAAGCAGGCACTTTAGACCACTGAGCTCTCTCACCAGGCCCTAATTTTATTTCTAAAATAAATATAAAAAATAGAAAATGTGTGATTAGAAAAGAAGTCTAGGGAGCTGGGGAGATAGCTCCGAGGCACAAGTGCCTGCTGGGCAAGTGCAAGGTCGTGAGTTTGAACCCCGGTCCCACCAAAAAAAAAAAAAAAAGTCTAAGGACGTGCTCTTATTTTGGTTTCCTGTTACAAATGTTGTATTATAAACCATGTGTGTACATCTAGAGAACTATGAGACCTCCAGGGAAGCGGCAGAGCGGTGGGCAACAACAGCTCGGCCTCTCCGGTATCTGGAACCCAGACCCTGGAAAATAACAACTTGGGGACCAAAAACACGGATGTAGATCCCTGGAATCCAGGAATGACCTGATGGGAAAATTTCTCTTACAGAGAAACTGAGGAGGCATGACATGATGCAGAAAAAGGAAAGGACGATCTGTGCTCTCTCCCTGGCCCCTGCGTCCTGTGTCCTGGTCTGTGAGAAGGAAGACTGAACCCACACAGGCAAAGTGAAAGCTGGGGACTGCAGGGGCCCTGAGGAGAAACGCAGCGCTGGAATGGCCCAGCAGGTGCTATCTGCCACCCCAGAGATGAGGCCTCCAGTTCAAAGGCTTGCCAGGTCCCCTGCGATGCCACTGTGCGGAGCAGCTCCTGAATGTGGGACGCAGCAGCTATAGGTGGGCCTCCTTACAGTGCTCCCAGTGTTACGCCCCACAGTGACCAGGTGAGACACAGTCACAGTAGAAACTGGGCCAGGGCACTACCGTCAAGCAGGTAAGAGACTGCTACGGTTTGTGTCTTGTTGTTCCCGCAAAGCCTCAGTCAGGCAGCAGCTTTCTAGAGTCTATGACTAACTCCTGGCCCAATACTGAGATTATGGCTGTGAGTGGTGCTACCCGCACCGGCCACAGACAGCAGAACGCAACAAAAGGGAGAGGCCTGTCCCTGCCATAGCCACTGCTCACCCCTTTTTGTTCTTTCTGTTTTGCTGTTTTCTGCCTCCACGCACTGCTGTCCTATGCCATGTGCCGCTCTGCCTTGGAGCCAGCTGGGTAGAGACTGAAACTTCCACAAACCCTGAGCCAAATAACCCTATCCTCCTTAATTTTGGATGTTAGATATTTTGTCCCATCAATGAGAGAAAAGTAACCAAAACAGACCATCATAGGGATTTAAACCAATGGGCTCAGGCCCCAACTCCACAGCCAAAAGCCAGGCTTAGCTTGCATTGCTTTGGATTTGAAAGTTGCAGAACTGCCACTCTTACTTGATGCTACCGGAGACCATGTCCAGGACGGAAGGGGACTCTGACTGCCTTCTGTATCTACCAGTGTGAGCAGTAAAGCACATTGTATTGTACACTGCCTCAAAGAGGTAGAATCCAGCAGGAAGTCACATTTGGGGAATCAGAGAAATCGCTTCTTTTTCTTTACTTTTGTTTCTGGCTTTGTTGTTGTTACTATTCGTTGATTTATATTTTGTGAGTGTACACTGTTTTTATCTTTTTTTCAAACTTTATTTATTTATATTATGGCCAGCTCAGCCTGCCCTGGGGGTGGGGCTGGCGCAGCATGTCGTGCTGGGGATCCAACCGTGGTACCTGAGGTTGTCTAAGCTTGCCTAAGCAGGCACTTTAGATGGCTGAGCTATCTCTCCGGCCTTGTACACTGTGTTTAAACTTTTGGGTTCTTTTCTTTTTCCTTTCTTGCCTTCACAGTTTCCTGGGGCTTGGGAAGTCTACCTATACCTTTCCGCCTTGCCTCTTATTGCTTTCTTGTTGTATATTTTCCTCTTCTCTATCTTAATGTTTCTCCCTTTAATTTTTCTTTTTCTTTTTTAAGAATAGTAAAAACTTATTTTTTTTTAATTTTTTATTTATTTATTTTTTTCTTGTTTCAGAACCTTTGTTTGTTTATTCACTCATTTTTATGGCTGGCTCAGCCTGCCCTGAGGGCAGGGCTGGCGCAGCATGTGGTGCCGGGGATCGAACCGCAGTCCCTGAAGCCGCCCAAGCTTTCCCAAGCAGGCGCTTTAGACCACTGAGCCATCCCGCCGGGCCCAGTAAAAACTTATTAAGAGAAAGAAAAAGCGTCTGTCTGAGAAGGAGACAAGGGTCCCAGAGCCTGGGTTGCCTACCAAGCCTACTTGTCAAGGGTGTTTTATTGAGCAAAGCCGTGAGGTATGGTGGGCTTACGGTGGGACAGAACTGTAACTAATCAATAAGCTTACAAGTATAGACATTTAGGTAATACTGACCCAATGGCAAATCACAGGATGGATGTGAGGTGGGAAAAAAGTGTGGCCAGTCAGTAAGATTACAACAAGCACAGCTGCTAAGCTAACACCGATTAAACAGAGAAACAACACGGAGTAGCAAGCGCACTTTGGACAGCTAAGACTCTTGGCAGGACCGCTCTCTGGTAGAGACCCAGGGTTCCTCCATGGAAACTGGCTCACAGCCCCAGAAAGAACTCCACCTACCATTCTCATTTCTCTGTCTTTACCATTAAGTCAGCAACTCTAAATTATTCTTCAACTTAGCAGTTGGCTTTAAAACCACCTTGTCCTTAGACCACCCCTTCCTCCAGGAGCCATGCTGGGGAAACTTGCAACAACTGCTCACCTTTCAGAGAGAAAAATGATTACCAGGGACTGATTTACATTTGTACCTGACATATGCTGAGTTTAGAATGAGGTTTAGCTTTTCTCTCATGTGTGCATAGAAGACTAACAAATGTGCCTTTATTAACATGTGAAATGTGATTGCTAGATGAAAAAGAGAGAGAGAGAGAGAGAAAGAAAGAAAGAAAGAAACAAACAAACAAACAAACAAACAAACAAACAAACTGCAATTGATACAAACCTTCAAATAAATGGATTTAATGGATATGTAGTGTTCTAGCCAACAATAACAGAATATACATCTTTTCAGCAATACAGACTTTCTTCAAAACAGACCATATACTAATCCACAAAGCATTTGTTAGTACAAACAAAAGAAGTGAAATTATCCCATGTATATTACTGGATCACAATACTATCCAACTACAAATGAATGGCACAAGATAACATAAAATCTATGCAGATATATGGAAATTAGGTAATATTCTCTCAACTAATCAACAGTTCATAAATCAAATTAAAAGAAATCATATAGTCTGGCTTCTTTATAGATTATATATAAGAAATTAGGCCCTTTCTAAAAGTATGTAATAATGCCGGTAATGACATACTGGGACATATAAGACACTTTATCACAGTGTTAAGAGAGAATTTTAGAGGGCCAGGGAGATAGTTCAGTAAAATAAGCATCTGCCTGGCAAGCACAGGTCCCTGAGTTCAATCTCAAGTACCGCAAAAAAAGAGGAAAAGGGAAGAGAAGGAAAGGAAAAGAGAGAGAGAATTTTAGGGTAGTGAATTTCCACACGAAGAAAACTGAACTAATTAAATAAGCTAAGGCTAACACTCTAAGTCTGAGACAAACAAGAACCATCCAAATTCAAAGCTTCCACGAGGAAGGAAATTATAAAGATTGGAACAAAAATTAATGAAATTAAGTCTGAAATGACCCTACAAATAATTGATGAAACAAAGATATGGTTATTTGAACAAATAAGGCAAACAAACAAACCCTTAGAAATGAAAAGGGAAAAATTGCAATATATTCTACCAAAATTCACACATTCTCAGTAACTCCTTTGAGAACCTGTATTTTAATAAAATAGAAAATTCAGAAGAAATTGATAAATGTCCCTATATACATGAACTACCAAAGTGGAACTAAGAAGATATAAAACTGAATAATCCAGTATTATTCAATAAAGTTGAAGAAGTGATAATAATAATAATAATAATAATAATAATAATAATAATAAACAACTAACAACTAAGGGAAGCCCTGATTCAGACTGATTCACTGCTGAATTCAATAAGAACTTTAGAGAGGATGTAATATCAACATTCCTCATACTCTTTAATAAAGTTGGAAGAGAAGAAGTACTCTAATGTCATTCCAGATGGTAAGGATTACCCTGACTGCAAAAGCAGAAAAGAATCCAGCCAACCTACTTAGTGAATATAGATGCAAAAATCAATAAAATACTGGTAAACAAAATACAGCAAATCATCAAAATGATCATAAATTATGATCTTGACTATAGCCTCAAAGATTCAACACATGTAAATTAATAAATGCAATATACCACATAAACAGAAGCAAGGACAAAAAAATATGATCATTTCAATAGACACAGAAAAAGTATTTGGAAAAAATCCAGCATCTATTCATGATAAAAACCCTGAAGAAAATAGGAATAGCAGGCCTTTATCTCAGTCTGACAAAAGCCATCATGACAAGCCAATGGCCAACATTATACAAACGGAAAGAAATGAAAGCTTTCCCTCTAAAATCAAAAGCAATCTTTCTTTCTTTCTTTCTTTTGTATTTTTAAGTAAATATTGCTACACTTGAGAGTATAGCCATAATCAATATGATATTAAAAGCAGTGCATAACTAGAAGACCAGAATGATAGGTATTCCAAGCATGGTTTTAGTATTACACATTGCTGTCCTCAGTGTACCTGCTTAGTTCACAGGTATCAGTATATATAGTTAGTCACAGTGTAAATTCTAGTTTCAGAAGCATGTTGGAGATTTTTAGGACCATTGATTTAACCATATTTTGTATATAAATGCATGATTTTGTCCCTACTATATTTCCAGATTTTTCTCCTAGTTCTCTCTTCATTGTTTAATCCTTAAATGCTCACTTTCCATTTAACTATATCACATCTTTCCTTTTTTTATTTCTCTAGGTCTTGCATTATCTTGGTCTTAACCATCCAGCAAAAAAAGTTTAACCATGAAATATAAAACAGAAAGCCATATTAATATACTGAGTTGTAAAAGACTCAAGTCAACAGCCTTCGATTATGCCAGATGAGCTGATAATCCACTACTGTTATAAACTATTGGACTAAATATACATCTACTTTCTCTTTATGCAATGAAAAGAAAGATCTGTACCAATGATGTTTACACAACAGATCATGTCTGCATCTTGTACTCTAAGCAACTATGACGAGGACAACATTATGCAATGTAGTAACTATTGTAAATAATAATAATAATAATAATAATAATTTTGAAAAACAAATAAAATAAAATCAAGACAAGACAAAGATGTCTTCTATCCCCACTCATGCTCAATACCCCTCTCAAAACTTTAGCTAGAATAGTTAGACAACAGAAGGAAATAAAATGATACAGATAGTAAAGAAGTTAAATTATCATTTGACATGATGTAGAGGACCATGCCAAGTGATAATTTAATTTCTTTACTAAAGATCCTCTAAAAACTCCACTCAAAAGAATTTTAGAATTAATAGATAGTAGTGAAGCAGGATACAAAGTCAACACTCTAAAATCAGTGACATTCCTGTACACCAATAATAAGCTCACCAAGACAGAAATAAAACAAATGACACATTTCACAATAGCATCAAGAAAAAGGAAATACATATAAATGAATAACCAAGACAGTGAAAAGATCTCCACAATGAAACCACAGTACTCTGAAAAAGAAAACTGACAGGGATTGGAAAGACACCTTCTGTTCCTGTATAGGCAGAACCCATATAGTAAAGGGAACTTACTTCCAAAACTGTTATACAGATTTGATGCAATCCAAATCAAAATATCAATAACAGTCTTCATAAAATTGGGAAAAATGCTCCTAAAATTCATATAAAGCCAAAAGAGACCTACAGTAGCAAAAGCAATTCTGTGTAGCAAGAGCAAGGCAGGGGACTCACGATCCCAAACTTAAATGCATAGTATTGGGGGGTGGGGGAGAGGGAAGACTGGTAGATAAACAGAAGAAAATTCTGAACCAATTCTATAGGCATACTCATCTACTTTATCTTTGATAAAAAAAGTCAAATACTTTTTTCTGGAGAAAAGATAATGTCTTTAACAAATAGTGCTGGGAAAATCTCTATCTATATGTAGAAGATCAAATCTAGAACCGCTCACTAGACTAAAATCAGAAGAGAACAAAAATCCAAACATGTGAAAAGAAACACTTAATATCCTGGAAGACGAAATAAGCTCTTGAAGACAGGTATAGGCAAAGACTTTCTGAATAGAATCCTAGTTGCACAACAAATGGTAAGAATCAACAAATGAGATCATACTAAATTACAAGGATTCTGAATAGAAACTCATGTTGAGTACAGATGTCAAAATGTGCACAGCTAGGGATACAGCTCAGCAGCATAGCACCTGCCTGGCAAAAAGTGCAAGGTCTTAAGTTAGATTCCTGGTGCAAAAGGGGGGGTGAGGAAGGAGGGCAGCAGAGAGGGAGGGAGGAAAGGAGAGAAAAGAAAAGAAAAGAGAAAAAGAAAAGAAAGCAGGTACATAAGAAACATGTTGCCAGTCTTAATTTTTTCCAATTCCTCCTTTTTTTTGCCCACAAGAAACTGGGAAGATACAATGTGACAAGCCTAGAATCAACAGTGAAAGGATAAAGCTCAAGTTTCAGCTCCATCACTTCTTGGAATTGAAAGCTTATAAGCCCTTAACTCTCTGAACTGCTCGGCTTTCTCAAGTACAACAGGAAAAATGATGGGAGTTCATTTCTCATAAGCTATACTGGGCACAAAATGAGCTTGCAACTGGAGAAAACTCCTATGGACCTGGTCAATACGGCCTGGATGACTGAAAGCCACAGATACAGGTGTGACCAGTTGGCTTTGGAGATTTAGGTTCTTTTATTGCCCAAGGGGAAACAGTTAGTGAGTATTGAGGGAGATATTTGAGCTCAGATGATCCATATTCTTCACTTCTCAAGAATTCTGGAGTCTGGTTTTTTGGCTTCACACATTGCCCTCTTGAGGGCACACTGGATGGTATCCCAGGCCTTCCTCTGAAATCTGGGTAGAAGCCTTTATGACCCCACTACTTTTATATCTTGCATGAACCTAAAACCAGAGCCAAGGTAGGGTGGCATGACGGGCAGGCATTACCAAAGAGAAACAGTTCACAGTAGACAGAAAGCAGCAAAGCAACATAGGATGACTACAGCTGTCTCTAGCACTCATTTCTTATCCAGATGATGCAAAGTTCTGCCACCAGACACATGCAAACTTTCTGCCAAGCCATAACATTGTCTGGAGTCCAGCAATTACTGCAGTTCTTCCCAGCAGAAACCTCTGGAGCATGGGTTTAGCAACAGCATTTCTATCAGCTTTTTGCTTTTCTGAGCTCTGATTAGAACCTCCCATCAGGTACAGCCTACAGCATTCTAGCTCTAACTTTTCAGCCAGCATCTTCCAACTTTT
This sequence comes from Myocastor coypus, assembly GCA_004027025.1. Taxonomy (NCBI): domain Eukaryota; kingdom Metazoa; phylum Chordata; class Mammalia; order Rodentia; family Myocastoridae; genus Myocastor; species Myocastor coypus. The sequence continues at coordinate 3,386 of PVJA010033441.1, read as the reverse complement.
CCACACTCTTTCCATAAGCCAACTCCAAAGCCTCCTAAACCTCTTATAGTCACAGAAACAACCCCACTTCTCTGGTACTAGGTTCTGCCTTAGCGACCACACAAAGTTAAAGGAGCAAAGGTTTATTTAGCTCACAGTTTATATAGGTTTCAGACCATCATTGGCGGGGTCCAAGGTAGGGTGGCATGACAGGCGTTGCCAAAGAGAAACAGTTCGCAGTAGACAGAAGATAGCAAAGCAACCAAAGATCACCACAGTTCTTTCCATCCCTTATGTCTTATCCATGATAAATAGGGCAGATAGCACCCATAGCCTTAATCCTTCATTGAGCCAAGCACTATGAATCAGTTCCAATGTGACACACTCTGGCCACCTCTGAAAAAGCCCCATCCATGATTGTTTGAGGCTTTGGGAGGAAACTAGACATAAACCATAGCAAACTAGTTTGCAAAGAACAGAGAAATGCTACCTCTATAAAGAGATAGTATAAAATACTATACTTCCTAAAGGTGAAAGGAATGCCGCGCAAAGCAGTATCTTTCTGGCCAGAACCTCTACCCTATCTCCTAAGTCCTCTTACCTTGAAGGAGGCGTGCTGCTCCATGTGCCGCAGTAACTGTGGTTTCTGGGCTGCCGTGTAGTCGCACACTGTGCACTTGAACTGCTTGCCTAGAAAGAAGCAAACGACATGGTGAGCACCACCAGCTCCTGCGTGTCAATGGGCACCAGAAATTGAGCTGGTACACACAGGTGTCTCTTGCAGGTCAGACGTCAGAATTTCAGAGTGGACCTAGAAGGACAGGAACAAATGCAATATAATGTGCACGGCAAGAATGGGAAGGAGATAGCCAGGGAGAAAAAGGAATGACGAGCTCTGTCTGGGGACCCCTGATGAGCAACGACACTCAAGTAGGCTCCTAAAGAGAGAACAGCAGTGCACTCAGCTGCCTAAAAAGAAGGGCATTAGGAAGAGGGGCACACACAGTGAGGGCACAAACGCTCAGAGGAATGGACTACGGGCTGGACAGAAGCAGCGGCTGGAACCTCCAACCAGAGTGCAAGACGCAGGAAGTCAAGAGCTGACCTGAGAGGCTGGGAGTCAGATCACCAGGACCTGTGCACTGCACTGGAGATTCTGCAGTGCGACAATCTACGAGGCAAAAGACCTGTGTTGTAGCACTCCTGACTCTGGCAAGAATACAAGCAGCACTTCTGGGAGTGTGCTAGAAAGAAAACCAATAAAAAAATGCAAAGCACAGCTCTGTTAAGACGAGTCATGATTCAGCAATATTTGAAAGCTTAATAATAGGGTGAACAGGATTGCACGTTAAAACAAACTAATGGCTATACAGGGCACAGTACACTGTTTTTCCTGGTTAGCATAAACCAAACCTCCATTTGCAGTAATAAAAACATGTGGAACTGAACAGAAATATGACCGACTTCTGTAGCTGTAAACGGTTCCACAATCAGCTTGATGCAGTGGCGCAGCACAGTGGGCAATGTGACCTCAGCCCTAAAGCATGGCTCCCCAGAGACACTGTCTCCTCCCGGGTGCCTTCAATGCTCTCTCTCTCAGACCAGAAGAGTGAGACTTATCTACAGCTGCAGCCTCTCTGCTTCCCTACTATGCACTCTAGAAGACAACGAAAGCTGGCCGCAATACCTGTCCTCATTAAGATAACCAAAGAACTCCAAGCGGCAGAGCCAGTGGCAGACATCAGTTCCCGTTTGTGCAGGGTGACTCCACGTAGAGTGCGCTGCCAGCCATGCTCTGCACCTCTGCTCCCCGGAGCTCACACCACCACAGCCTCTGCGAGGCTCTCTGACTTTTCCTTCTGAGTACGCCCGCAGCGGTCCCTCCTGGCAACCGTCTTTTGTACACTGAGGTGTCCCAAGGTTCTAGCTCAGACTCCTTTCTGTGCAAGCATCCTGGCCAGGACTGTCTTGTAAGGTTCAGAAAACCTTTGATGCCCCTTCTACTCTGAAGCCTTCCCTGATTGTCTGCTGAACTGGAGACTCATCTGCCCCGAGAGTCCTAAGCTGAACTAATTATCTTCCTCACAAGATGGGTTCACTTCCAGGTCTCCCAGGTTGGCCCCCATCTGATCAGGCAAGCTGGGCCCCTGAGAGCTTTCTTCAAGATCTTTATGGTCGTACCTTGCATTCATCTAGGTTTCTTATAGCATGTGTTTCAATCTCCTATCTTGTCTTCTTCTCTCTATTCTCAACCCTTCCTCACTGGCTTAGGTCCTTCTTATTTTTTTTCCTAAACCATCCTCCTATTCAGGCGTCTTTCCCATCCATCGACTCATCCACCCGCATACACATCTTCCCCCATCACCCACCAATGTGCCCAATGCCTAAGGAAGGTAAAGTCTCAGAGCTCAGCACAGAATGTTATTCTTCAGAATCACACTTGGATGCCTTCTCGAGCCTTCCCCTCCACGTCTGGACTTCGCCATGTAGGGTGCACTATCATAACTTTCTGCCTCACTTTTAGTCTCAGGAAAATTTTCTGCTAAACATTTTCCATGTCTAAGATGCACTGCCGCTTCTCATCTGGCTTTCTTCCTTTAAACTCAAACTCAAGTTGAACAGAATCTCTCTGGTAGCTGTGCTCAGCACCAGCCTCTCCACATGTCCTCACCACACACTGGCCACGCTCCTGCGTCTGTGTCTCAGCTCTGCAGCACTTTGCCATTAGCTGCCCTTGGGCAGGTCTCACTCTTATCAGTGATGTCAGCAGTTTTGTGCATGCAAATACTGAATGTATTCCCTTCAGTTTACTCAGCTGAACTGTACAAGAGCCAAATAGGAAAGTCTGTACATCTTACATGAATAGTGCTCTTGATAAGAAATGGGAAAAACCTCAGGCCAAATGTTATAAACAGATAAACAATACAGTTAAACTTATAATCCCAAATGAATGAGCCCCAAACTCTAGGTTTTAGTATTACTTCAAGTCCAATGTGTAGGCAATCTTTTCATATTTTAAGGTGCATAGTTACAGCTAGAAAGCAATTAGAACTTTTTCTTCAAGTATGATCTTTCTCTAAAAGATAAGGTCACGGACTTGCATGCACCCGAGCAGAATCACAGCCACGTACATTGTCTCACTAGCCCAGGACGCAGCTAAGTGAGTCATCCCAGTTCCAGAGAGCTTGAGAATAATGATGTTCAGGTTCTTCCTACAAGAGCGGCATAAGGAACACTAACAGAGCCATTCTCTGAGGTGACAAACATTGTTCCACTCACTGTTAATCACTCAGATCAAAGAGTAAAAGATAAACCCTAAAAGAGGCCCAGAAATGAATGGATGGAACGGCCTCATCTGAGATCGGAAGGAAACCTGTGCAGAGCTATTCTCAGGACTGTGCAAGACA
>PVJA010033440.1:0-23326 GCA_004027025.1 Myocastor coypus | reverse complement strand
AAAAAAAAAAAAAAAGACAAAATAAATAAATAAGTAAGTAAATAAATAAATAAAATAAAATAAAGATAATGCAGTCTCGGAGCAGGAAGGGCCTCCCGATCAGTTGTCTCCAACTCTCCTTATTTTGTGATATATCAAAATCACCCCAAAGCCTTGAAGAAGCTGTTCACTGTGTCTTGGAAACTCCCAACTTAAAAAAAGTGGTAGAATACTACAGTGAACTACAGCATGGAAGTACTTTGGAATATTTGTCTTTTTGCCCCTTTCTTAACTTGTGGCCCATTTGCTCTGTGTGTGTGTGTGTGTGTGTGTGTGTGTGTGTGTGTGTGTGTGTAATTAAGCTGTGGACATGGTCTTAATACTCAATCTCAAGCACTTTAATTTAGTGTTGTTTCTTCAAATGAAGTCTCCTAAGAGCGACATTTGTAAAACCACACAGTTAACAAGTTCAGAAAATTCTGAATTGATGCAGTATTGGTATCCCATATAGAGTCCATGTTCATGTTTGCCAGATGTCCCAATAAAATCCTTCGGAGCACTTTCCCTGCCCTAGTCCGGGATCATATATAACATGGAATGGCTCCTCCACCTTTCCTGGTCTTTCAGGACTTTGATGTGTAAGAGCCTAGGCCAGCTGTTCTGTGAGCTGGCCCTCGGCCTGCCTACAGGTTCCACACTTGGCACAGGAAGGCTGTGGGAGTGATGTTGTGTCCTTTTTAGTGTATGAGATCACAAGGCATGGAAAGTCAGGTTTTTTTAAAAAATGTAATTTAATACATAGTCTACAGGGTCTTGCTACACAGATCAGACTGGTAGTGATCCTCTTGTTTTCAGCCTCCCAAGCCCTGGGATTACAGGCACATGCCATCACTCCCAGTCTGAGTCACTGTCTCAGCACTCCTGCGGTGTGGGGCTGGCACGGCATGCTGGGGATCTAACCCCATTCCCTGTGTCTGCCTAAGCAGGCGCTTTAATCCACTGAGCTGTGTGGCCAGCCCTGGAATGTCAGTTTGTCTCATTCTTTTTTTTCAGTCCTGTATTTATTTATTAGGTACGGGGTCTTGCTGCAGTTTGGACTTATAGTGATCCTCATGTCTCAGCCTCCTCAGCACTGGGATTATAGGCATATGACACCATGCCCAGTTTTAGTAGCTAGCTCAGGGCCTGGGGTGGGGTTGGTGCAGCATGTAGTACTGGGGATCAAACCTGGGTCCTTATATTTGCCAGGCAGATACTTAGACCACCAAGCTATCTTCCTAGCCCCTGGTTTTTTTTTTTTTTTTTTTTTTGTGGAACTGGGGATTGAACTCAGGATCTTGCACTTGCCAGGCAAGCACTTACTCCACTGAACTACCTCCCTGACCTTTGTTTTATTTTTGACCTGTGGCATTGGTAACTTTTAAATATCTCTTTCTTAGGCCTCTGGGGTTTCTCTTTAGCCAACTGGGTTGGACCAATCTGCTAGTAGTTAATTTTAAGCTTGCATGTAATTCCAAAAGAAAGCTAGTCTGAGAACCACCAAGACACTAAGCGCTTTTAACAGAGTAGTTTTACGACCCCTTTATCACCTGAAAGGTCAGCCATCTTTCCCTTATTTTATTTGCTTATTTGTTTGCTTCTCTTGACAGCCGTGTTTTTGGGTTTCACCCATGTGCAGTCTGGGTTTAGTTGCCATCGGTCTCCCCACGCCATGTATGCTTTGGTCGGTGTTGCGCTTTCTAGCGTCATACAGAGCGATTAAGAAGATCGAGTAAGCCTGGCTGGCGTGTTCTTTGAAGGGTGGACTCGTTCCTCTTCATTCCCCGTGTCTTTCCCATCTCAGTGGACCCCTCCCCTTCCTTTCCAAATGCAGTCTGTTTCTAGAGCCTCTTTAGGGAGCTGTGGTCTGGGGCGCTGTCCCCAGTGGGGAGCTGTGCCCTGGCACTGGGAAGCGATTGCCCTGACTTGAATAGCTCCAAGAAGAGAAAGGCCAAGGAAATGTTCCCTGTGCTGTTCTGTTTCTTTCTTTCTTTTTTTTAAAGATTTATTTATTTATTTATTGTTTCACAACCTTTGCTTGTTTATTCACTCATTTTTATGGCCGGCTCAGCCCACCCCGAGGGCAGGGCTGGCGCAGCATGTGGTGCCCAGGATCGAACCGCGGTCCCTGAAGCCACCCAAGCTTTCCCAAGCAGGCGCTTTAGACCACTGAGCCATTCTGCTGGGTCCAGTGCTGTTCTGTTTCTTAGAGAGAGAGAGAGAGAGAGAGAGTGTGTATGTGTGTGTGTGTGTGAGATTCACAATGGAGTACTCAGATGTAGGAATTCTTAATACAGATCCTTTTTTCCTTAGAGGTACAGACCATAACAGAGAGAGAGAGAGAGAGAGAGAGAGAGAGAGAGAGAGAAAGTCCCAAGATGGGTAGGAGTGACACATTTGTGCCAAGGATTTGGGAGAAAATTGGGGTATTTTATCCAACTCTGCTCCCCCAGTCCAGTTCAGTTATAGTACTATAATTCTGGGAAGTTGTTTTGTTTTGTTTTTACAGTGCTGAGATTCAATCCAGGACTGCTGCGTACACTAGGCGAGTGCACAGCCCCTGAGCTACGTCCCTAGCCCTTGTCATTTTTACAGTTTTGAGACAGTCTTACCAAGTTGCCTGGCTGTGCGCCTGGCTGCGCTCAAACTTGTGATCCTCCGGGCTCAGCTTCTGAGTAGTTGGGCTTATGGGCCTGGGCCATGGCCACCACGCCTGGCTGAGACAGTGAACTCTCGAGGTGGGGTGAGCACAGACAGGCCACAGTCCATGCCTCTCCTCAGAGTCCCTTCCTTGTGGGTCTGTGAGTTGATGCTTACTGACTTTACATGCTGAGAGTTGTCAAGCTTGAAGAGGGAGCCATGGTCCGGGCTCATGGCGATGGTGGGTTCAGTGTTGGAGAGATGAGGTCACCTCAGCCATAAACCCAAGAGGACTCTAATTGCTAGACCAGGTCTGATAAGACTGAAACATTCCAGGAGGCTTCCTGCTTTGTGAGTTCATGTAACTTTCTGCAGAGATGTTTAATGTAAGGCAGGAAAGCGGCTGATAATGACAGATGTTAAACACCTTTAGCAGAATAGTTTAGTGATAGCTATCTTTGTTTTGGAATCGGGGTGGGGGGTCATGGGAGACCACTCCCAGCCTTTGTAGCCCTCTGGGTGGTTTAGAGTTGTTTTATTTTTTTGTTTTTTGTTTTTTGTTTTTGTTTGTTTGTTTGTTTGTTTGTTTGTTTTTTCCTTTGGAACCAGGGATTGACTCAGGACCTTGTACTTGCCAGGCAGGCACTTGTGCCCCTGAGCTATCTCCCTGGCCCCTTATAGTTTTATATTTATTTCTTCTGACTCTAATGCCATACTTTTATGAACTCAAGCACTAATTATTCTGGGTGTTGAGAGACAATTTGGATATGAATCCACAGTACCCTTTGCTTCAGAGTAAGTTTTTCCTGAGTGGCATTTTAACAAGAACAAGCTAGGTTTGGCCTTGTTATCTTGCTGTTCTTGAGCTGTAAGGCCTTTAGCATCCTCATAAGCAGCTCTGGACTGTTGTTCTGAGCCAGAATCACTCTGCAGAGATCTCCTGTGATGTTGGTGATGTAGCTGTGCTGTCACCAGAAGGACAAATGACAGCTTTGCACCTGGTCTGAGCGGGTGCCTCAGTCAGCTTGTTAAGCACAGGGGGCCCAGGCTTTTGGCTCCTGCCCAGCATTTCTCCTTCCTGTGCACATCTGAGCTGGCGTGGACTCACCCTGCTCTGCCATGAGCTCTGTGTCTATGAGGGCGCTGTCTGGGCTGCGCTGTTCCCTCCGGGTCCTCTGTGTGCCTCTGTTTTTGCATGTGCTCCCGTCTCCACCTTTTCTGTCCTGATTTCACTGTCACATTGTCTGGGCTGTCGCTCTGGCCTTTGGGGTCCTTCGTCCTAGCAGCTCTGGATATTTCTGGTACACTTGGCGTAGCTGGAAAAAATGATGCCATCCAATGCAGATCAAAAGCAGATGGAGGTGCATGCATGTTTGGGTAACTCCTAATCTGTTACTCTTTTAATGTCATTAACAGAATTAAAGCAGTTGTGGACATAGTTTGCTTTTACTTCGACCTCTATCGTGGTGGAAGGTGCACAATATTGAGCTGCTGAACAGGCTTCTCCTAAGCTTTGCTCCCCAAAGTAACACAAGCCTCCTGCATCCGTTTGGGAATCCCAAAGCCTTGCAGGAGAATTATTTTTATTCATGCTTCTCAAAAGACGGAGGTCATGGAAATTATTTCTGCTCCAAATGCATGTCATAGCGTTTTGCTTCTGATGATCGCTAAAGTACAGAGCTCTCCTGGTTCATGCTAGACTCTGTCCCTTTTGACACAGAGTTGGCCCTGGAGGATGGGTTATAAATATGAATGGATGGCAGTGCAGCATTGGCATGCAGTATTTTGCACCTCTCACACCATGCATCCCATTTCTTTCTTGTGGAGAAACACCCCCATTTGCTGTTGCTATTTCCACAATGTGGCTTCTGCATGTGCTGGCTGGTGGTCAGGTATCCTGCAGCACGGGGTCCCGTGCACCCTGAGACTCAGCCTGTGCCTCCCCTGCACCCCCCGGAAGTGGCTGTTGGCTGATTCTTGAGAGTGGCTTTTGGTGCTGCGCTCAGTAACTATCATTGCTGGCTTCATGATTTGCATGCAAGAAGCTACCAAGACAGCCGCCTTGTGTGAAGGGCAATGGGTGGGGACAGATTCAGAATCAGAGCTACAGAGTTGGACAAATGCAGATTACTATAAAACCCGTTGAAGTTAAAATGAAACAGTGGCAGTGACCTGATCAGTGCTCACCTGGGCCGGACGTCTACCCAGCGCCTGCCATGTCCCCTCGCTGGCTCTCCTTGTGGTCTAGAGACGCATCCTTTGGAGCACTCCCCAGACTGCAGATGTCTCAGGGTCACCGACTGCTCCCTTTTTGCAGGAACCAGGGAAGAAGCAGTGGCCGGGCAGAGACAGGCTTGCTTGTGGCTTCTGACTTTGATTAGCCCTTGAATATTGCTGCTATTCTTCTCATTTCAATTTCAGCAGTTTTGTGTGTGCTTACCCCAGGCAGATGCCAGCCCGCCAGTCCTAACCCTTGCCAATTGCTGTGCTTGTTAACCCTTCAGAACAACGACAACGAGACGGCCCTGCATTGTGCTGCGCAGTACGGCCACACGGAGGTGGTAAAGGTGCTCCTGGAGGAGCTCACGGACCCCACCATGCGCAACAACAAATTTGAGACCCCCCTGGACCTGGCAGCACTCTATGGGCGGCTGGAGGTGGTGAAGATGTTGCTGAACGCCCACCCCAACCTCCTGGGCTGCAACACCAAGAAGCACACGCCTCTGCATCTGGCGGCGCGCAACGGCCACAAGGCGGTGGTCCAGGTCCTCCTCGACGCTGGCATGGACAGCAACTACCAGGTAGCGAGGCCGGTGCTCCTCCCAGCACGGGGATGCCATCCTGCTGGGAAAGGCTCTAGTGCCACGCTACTGGGCTGCGTTCTGATGTAGCACGTTTCGCGTCACGTCTCAGGCGCTTCCATCTGTCAACTTGTTTTAATGTGAAACTCTAGAGATAAACGAATTCTCCCCGTGAATCTGTTAGTGTTCTGGTTTCTTTTCAGGGGTGAGATGAAGTCATTAAGCTCTGAAAAGACGTGCAAGGAGACTCTCAAAATCCAAAAAGTTTCACTGTTTTCCTAAAAGTGCGTTCCCACTGCCGCCTTTTTCACCCGAGAGTCTCCTCCCTGTAGTGTTTTCCTTCATCTTTAGCCTTCCCCACTCAGACAAGCTCCGCAGGGCCCAGCCCACATTTCTGCTCTTCTCCTTTCTCATTCTCCCCAGGAAGTGGGAGCCTGGGAGTTTCACTGATGGATGAGTAATGGTTGCTCGTCTGTGGCCTGCCGGTGGTGCACACATGACCTTATCCGCGGGCTAAGATTGTTTTTTGTTTGTTTGTTTGTTTTTCTGAGATTGGTTTTGAAATCCATAACAGAAAAGTTGGAAAGATAATGGCAGAGGGCTCTGCGTAGTGTACTGTCCCACCCCTCCCGGTCCGTGTCCCGTCTGTCCTGTGGAGCCGCGCTGAACTGTTCTGATGACAGCCTGCTCTGCGCTCTCGTTTGCCTTCCAGACGGAGATGGGCAGTGCTTTGCATGAGGCTGCTTTGTTTGGCAAGACCGATGTGGTGCAAATCTTGCTGGCTGCAGGTGAGAGGTCGGCAGCGCTCGTCTCCACAGCGCGCCAGGGACGGGATTGTTCCTCCTCAGCCTCCCTGGAGGGGGAGTTTTGCTGGCTGCACGTGAACCCAGCGTATGTGTGTCTCTGCTGGTTGGTTGTAAATGTACGAATTGTTTCTAAATCGCTGAACTAAATGGCTGTGGATGAAAACTGTCGGTCATGCTGCTTGGGAGCCTTAGGCATCCTGGGATTTGACCTTCTTTCAGTCTGACATAACAACATTCACTCCCCTGTTCGCTTGGTGTGCCTTTCTAGGAATCGATGTCAACATAAAGGATAACCATGGGCTGACTGCTCTTGACACTGTCCGGGAACTGCCTTCACAGAAAAGCCAGCAGATAGCAGCACTTATTGAAGGTACTGCTCTGTCTCGCCATCCAGGGGGCCAGAGTTGTGTTGGCCGAGCTGAGGCATCTGTCTTGGGTGCAGCTCAGTTTTTTGGTTTTATTTTGAATCTTCCCATGCAGATCACATGACTGGAAAAAGAAGTGCAAAAGATATAGATAAAAGCGCCACACCCCAGCCACCTCTGCTCTGCAGCCTGGACTCCACTGCACAGAAGTCTCAGGGTGAGGAGACTGCCAGGAGCGGGGTGCTTAGCTTGGGAAGAGCCAGATATTCTTGGGCAGACTGGAAAATCTTAATTCAAATAATCATGAATAGCGGTTGTGAGCTCTTAGCCTATTTTCAGTTACTTTTCCAGCTGCCACATGAAGTCTCACTGGCTATAGCTTAGGCCCTTGCCTGCCCGTGGCCTCTTCTTTCCTACTTTATTTTGCTCTCAACTCAGACAGTTGCTCTGCAATGTGATTGGCTCGCTCGCGTGAGGGGATTGAGGTCTCGGTGACAGTTTGAGCGTGCGTGTAGTGCAGTGCCTGGCGCACAGTTGACCCATGGCCAGTGCGTGGCGTGTCTGCTGGCTGGCAGCTGCGTGCTTTGATGGCGTGTTTTTATGGCATGTTTTGGTGCCATCTCATCCGGTTCCCAGTGACGGCCTGCAGGCTGACCCTGTCCGTCCTGCCCATCCCCCACCCCTCACTAGCTAGGACCTTTCCTTGGGTCCTTGGCGTAATGAATGATAGTGACCAAAGGAAGATCAGCTGACCCCCCCCCCCAATCACAGTAACTGAGGGGAGAGAAACGGAGCGGAGCTGAAAGCGAAAGCCGAGGCACCTGCAGAGAAGGAGGCTCGAGAGGCAGGCCAGTCTCTGCCTCGGGCTCTTCCCCTCCCTCCACCTTTCTCCTTGACCTCCTAATCTGCTGGTGATGGGATTAAACACTGAGCACTCACTCAGCTGTGAAGGATTTTGTATTTGCAGCTTTGACGGCCTCCAGGCCACCTAGAAACAGTCGGCCTCTCTGAATTGACCGCTTTGCAGTGGCAGATTTGAGCCCCACGGGCTCTGAGGTTGGTAGCTGTCTAGCAAGTAGGTCCCATGGCCACGCAGTGCCCACCACCCTCCCCTCGAGCACATGGGGCCCCCGTGTGTGCTTCTTCATGCTTTTCAGTTATATTTTGCTATATTTTGTGGGCTAAGTTTGTGCTCTTATGCTATTGGGATGTTTGGAGACTTTATGAAGATCTTGGAAGAGATCCCTTATAGAAGTCTGAAGTTTTCTTTTTTTGTTTTTGTTTATTCCGTTGTTGGGAATCAAACCAAGGCAGCGTGCACACTAAGCCAGAGCTACGCCCCTGAACTGCACCCCAGCTCTCCCCATTGAAGTAGGGAAAAATCTGTTGAAGTCTCAAGGTGTGAAGAGTTGCTAAAATCTGCCTTATGCATTCCTGCCCTGGAGCGAAGTAGTCCTTGTCCTGTCGGGCGCTGTGTCGGGTTCAGAGTGCTGAGGAGGCTTGGGGTGCGAACCTCAGGCTGTGCTCCTTTCATTGGCTTCCGTGCCGTCTCCCCTCCTCAGGTGATGTGGAGAAGGCAGTGACTGAGCTGGTCATCGACTCTGACACCAGTGCTGAAGAGGAGGGGCCTTACGAGGCCCTGTACAACGCTGTCTCCTGCCACTCGCTAGACAGCTCGGCCAGCGGGCGGTCGTCGGACCGGGAGTCCACTAGCAAGGAGGCTGAGACCACGGGCACCAGGACAGCTGGAGTGAGGCCTGTATGTGCTTGGGGCTGGGAAGAGGGCCTGTGGCACCCAGTGCCTGCCGATGTCGGGAGACCTGGGTCCCCTCGGTCTCGCTTCTTTCTGGGGCTCTGCCATGCCCCTCCCTTGATCAGAGTTGCAAAACTGCAGATCCCACGGAGGCAGGACTTAAGACTTTCCTGAGTTTAGCATAGCCAGTCTGTGTCTTCCATCCCTTCATTGGCCAAGACCAAATTAAAGACTTTCACTTCAGCTCCACCTTGTGCCACTCTGTCTGGTTTCACCTTGTGTCGTGTCCTCTCTGGAGAACAGAGATGCCCGGGGAAAGGCGTTCCTGTGTGCTCTGAGTGCACACTCGTCCCTTCCTGGCCGGCAGGGCGAGATCTGTTTGGATTTGGGCAGGTTTGGGGTCAGCTGTTTTATAGAAAGGCTTTGTCAGACGTCCTGTTCATTAACTTGTGGTGTCCTTTTCTTCGGTTAGGACGTCTCTGGGCACCGGGCTGAGAGGCTGGGGGAACGCTGGTTTTGCTCTCAGGGGCCGCCTTCCAGTTGCGCTCTTCTCCTTGCAGGCTTCTCCTTGCTTCTCTCTTCCCGCCTGGGGCTGCTCTCTGAGCGCAGGCCTGGCTCGCTGTTCCCGACCCCTCTCCCTGTAGTGCCAGGTTTGGAGTGTGGCTCATTGGCGGTGTCTAAGTCGGCCACCGCTCTGATGGGACCCCAGTGCTGACTGCTGCCTGGGACAGGTCCCCGGGTAGAGCTGCCTTTGCCTCTGCCCTGCATCTGGCATGGGACCATCTCACGGCTCCTCTGGCTGTCAGGTGATCCTCAGTCCCTCCGGCTGTGCCTGGGGTTGGATTGGCCTGAGGTTTCCTGAGATGTTCTTTTCGTGTTGGGCCCTTTTCCCTGCCCTAAAACAGTGCCAACGGTTCAGCGTGGCTCCTGGAGAGCTGCCAGTCTTGTGGTCACTCCTAGAGTGGCTGTCATCGAGGACTGTGGGAGAGTCCTCATGAGCGGTGAAAGCACCACTGGCTGCCGCGGCCCTTTGTGCACACAGCTGGGCTTTTCCGCGTCTCGCAGTGAGGCGCAAGGGACTTGAGCAGATCCAGCTGTGGGGAGGCTTCGTGTTTAGAGGTGCTTACCGGCAATGCCCACTAGGGGGAGCTGGAGCCCGGGCAAGCCGCAGCACTGCCTTCTGGAGTAAGCGCAGTGACACCTCGGGGGCAGCCGCCCAGTGTCCTGCTGTGCAGAAGGCAGCGGTGCACCTGGAGCATCACCGCCGCGGCACTTTCGCTCCTGTGCACTGTAGCTGTTCAGTCCTAATTGCCTAGTAACTAACAGGGGCCGAGGGCTGAATCTCCAAAGCTCAATGGATGAAAGTGCTCTGACTGCCTCTGCCCCACTAGCCCCTGGTTTTTGACCTTTGGAAGGCCCCTGGGATGGGTCGTTTCTTGCTGTGTTTCTTTCCGCTCTCCTCAGCTGCCTGTGTCTCTACACGGGTTTACAGTGGAGGACGTGACAAGGCCCTGCGCCTTTTGCTGGCCCCTCTCTTACGTGCTGTTCTGGGCCCAGGCTCATTCCTGCACTTGAGAGCAGGGAAGGGTGAGCAGAGCAGGACTTGGGGGAAATCTGGCCTCGTGGCCGTCGTGGGCTTCAGCGCACAAAGTTCTGTGGCAGTTGTTGCCGTTGGAGATCTGTCTGGCTTTAGAGACTGTGGAGATGACTGATTTATAGAGGTGCGGTGCTGAGCATGTCCCAGCAGGGATTGTGGGTGCCAACATACTAATGCCGGGAGCTCCCCAAGTCAGAGAAGCATCTTTCTTTGTAAGTTTCTTTGGGGCCCTTCCATCCTTCAGCACTCACCCTGCCCTGGCTTCAGAAGTGCTCTGGCTTAGCGTGGTGAACTGACCTGCAGGCGAGGAGTGGGCCAGCCCCTGTGGCAGGGCCCCGGCCCCTCCCGTGTGAGCAGGAGCTGAGGCATGGCTGGCCAGGGGTTGGGAATGAATATAAACAGCACCAGAGGCATAGCAGGTACAGCGGCGAAGCGCTCTTCAACTGTCAGCTTCTGGGTTTCCTTCACCAGGATTGTTCTGAATTCCTGAAATTGTCCGCTCAGCCATGACTGACCCTTTGCCTCCTCTTCAAGGTGGGAGTGCGCCAACCCACCTACAACTGCCTACTTTTTTTTTTTTTTTTTAATAAAGCTTTATTAGAAGACAGCCACATTCATTTATCTATTTTCTGTGGCTCCATCTGTGCTCGGATGGCAATGTTTACTACAAAGCCTAAAACATTAACCATATGGCCTTTTAAGAGTAAGCTGGCCAGCGGGGTATGGTGACACGTGTCTGTCATCCCAACACTCTGGGAGGCTGAGGTAGGAGGATCCGAGTTAGAGCGTAGCCGGAGCAACTTGGCAACTTAGTGAAACCCTTTCTCAAGAGAAAACAATGGGCTGAGGATGGAGCTCTGTGTGAGGGCCCAGCTTTAGTCTCCAGTACCATGCATGCTACTGGAAAGCTTGCTCTAGGGCAGAGAACTGACAGACACTCTTCTTTTGAAAATAAGTCCAGGCAACATAGGCTTCCACACAGCAACTACAAGCAGTATGCATGACGGAAGGGAGCCGACTTGCTACGTCGCCCGGGCCGGCCTCAGATGTCCAGCCTCAGGGAGACCTGGCACCCCCACCTCCCGAGTGGCAGGGACTGCAGGTGGCACCACCGCTGTGCCTGCCAGCACATCCCCTCTGGACTTCTGTTAACAAAAGGAGACCGATGGAAACTGAAAGGATCTAACATTGTGCCCTTGATTACTTTTCTCGGGTACTTCTCCGACAGCCCTGGCTTGAGACCTAGTTCATAAATTAATTCTACCAATTCTTTTTTTCTTAGAGCAGCCTGAAAATAAAGCCACAGGTTTCCTTTCCTTTCCTTAACGAGGCCGGTGCAAGCTTTCAGCATGGGCATTGGTCTCTGTGGCCTGAGGTGTCGGGGGTGTTTATGGTGTTTGCTGCCGACATGAAAAACTAGAGAGCCTGCTAGCCGACTCGTGCACACACGGAGTCCCTGTTCACCCGGCTCTCTCGGGAGAGTTCTTCACGTTATTTTCCATTTCCAAGGGTTGACATAAAAGAAGTTAAGTACTTAAAAATGAGGTAGTGAAGTAGTTATTTATTTTTCCTTCTGCAGAGAGAACGTCCGCCACCTCCAGCAAAGCCACCACCCGACGAAGAGGAGGAAGACCGAATAGATAAGAAGTATTTTCCCTTGACAGCTTCTGAGGTAGAGAGGGTTGAGGGTTTATTCCTGTCACTGAAATAATGAGTTGGTTGAAAAGTGCACCAATGGGTGCTTAGAGAGGAGTTTGCTCTCCTCTGTTTTGGGGGTGCTGGGGCTGTGCTCTATCGCTGAGCTACATCTCCCCTTCCCTTTCTTATTTTCTTGTCACCTCTTGGTTAGGAACAGAGCTGTCATACTCACCCAGAAGCACAAAAAGGATTTCAGTCCGCCATCCCACATGGAAAGCAAGGCATGCCAGGTCCTCTGGGTCCTTGGTGGAGCAGTTTGACCTTTTGCTTTTCGCCCATGCAGTCCTGACAGAAAATGTCACTTTTTCCCCCGGTCTCGGCTGCCTATAGGCTGGGCCACATGAACAAGCGTGGTGGCGCTGCCTCAGAAGCTTGATTTCCGTTTCGGCCTTCTCCCCTTCATGTGCGTGCGGGCCCCACACTCCCTGAATTGAGACTGTGTTAGAAAAGAAGCAGGGTGGTGTTGGAAGGGCAGGGGCAGACATCAGAGTTTATTGGCAAAGAATGGTCTGCCTCTCAACACAGAGATGTCACAAGAAAATAACTCCATCTCGCTTGGGTTTGGAAGAAAATTGTGTTTTCTTCGATCTTTCATCTTTTAAATGCTCCTTGAACACCTCCTACCATTCAGAGAATATAGGTTTTCAGTGTGCATTCAAAGTACTTTGCAATTTTAAGTTATTTTGTAGTTTATTGAATAGAGACAGTTATTATTCGTTAATTCTACAATGTCAGCAGCTGTCAGCCAGCTGACTCGTTGCACCACTCCGTCCGTGGAAGCTGGGGCTCCCCGTTCTGGTCTTGCACCGGGCCATCCAGTAAGGCAGGTTCTGTTACTCAGCATGAGCGCTTGGAGCCATGAGTGTGGTTCTAGTTTGGTAAAATTCAAGGAAATCCTTTTTAAAATATTAAAATCAGGGGAGATAGGAGACGGTTTCTATGCTAGGTATAAATTTTCTCTTTTTTTCTTTCTGTCCTCAAATTACAAAATGCTTCTTATGTCTCAACCAAGGGTCTCTAGAATTACAGCCTCCTATTGTTCCCTCTGGGTAGTAATACATTGCTGGCTGGTAGACGTGCACGTAGTCAATCCCAGAAGTTTTTGTATAAATAGAGGCTGGCTTCTTTATTCCTTTTCTTCACGCAGATCCTGGTAGTGTGGAGCAGATTGAGCTGGGACTAGGTCTCCGGAAGTGCCTTGTGCCACCTCTGTAGTAGGGGCCTGAATTGAAATTCCTGATCCCTGAGGATAGGAACTAGGCTCAGACGGGCCTTAGATAACCAAGACTTTCCCCACCCCCAAGGCGTTCTAGAGCACGTGGCCCGACAGGGCGTGGTGGGGCAGGATCCGCACTGCTCTCGAGCGTGCGAGGAACTCTTGAGTAGAAGTTCATCTTCTAGAATGCATCCGTTGGGCCAACACGGTCAGCATTTGGAAGACCACAAGAAGCCAGAGGTTTGTGTACTGGTCAGTAGAGGTGTGCGGATGTGTAGGTGATGTGCCCTGAGGCACTGTCCTTTTCATCACGACCCAGGCAGATGTGTGTGTGCGTGCACCACGGTCTGAGTAGAGAGCTCATCTGCCGGGGTGGGCTCGTTATTTCAATGCTGCAGTCTTTCTTCTTCTCTCCTTTCCCCTTCTCTTTCTTTTGTCTTTTTTTTTTTTTTTTTTTTTTTTTTTTTTTTTTTGTCTTTTTGAGACAGGGTCTCTATGTAGTTCAGGCTGGCCTTGAACTCACTTTTTGTAGCCCAGGCTGGTCTCGAACTCACACTGATCCTCCTGCCTCAGCCTCCCAAGTGTTGGGATTATAAGTGTGTGCCACCATGCCCAGCAAAGAATAATTCTCCAACAATGTCATTTTCTTTTTCCTTTCTTTCTTTTTTATATTATGGCCAGCTCATCCTGCCCTGAGGGTGGGGCTGGCATAGCATGTGGTGTTGGGGATTGAGCCCCAGTCCCTGCGATTGCCTAAACTTGCCTAAGCAGGCGCTTTAGACCACTAAGCCATCTTGCCAGCCCTGTCTTTCATCCTTTTATTCTGTCCTGGAGATTAAACTCCAGGTCCTTGCACTGAGTTACACCCTCAGTCCTTTTGAATTTTTATGTTTTTGAGATAGGATCTGAGTCTCTAAACTGCCCAGAATGTCTCACATTTGCTGTCTTCCTGCTCAGCCTCTCAGAGCGCTCAGGCTGTAGGTGTATGCCATCTTTCTTACACTCACAAAGCTTGAAAATCCTAAACCACTTGTTTCAGTGGACATTGGCATCAGACGTCAGGGTTTGTATTGGGCCTGCATCTGCGTCCATTCCTGTCCCTGAGGTTTGCTGTTCTGAGATGACCTGCAGCATCCTTTACACCTGGCTCCAGGAGACCACATCAGTTAGGACCCGATTCAGAAACTGGCTTAGAAACTTTCACACACACACATACTCGCCGGCTCACTCGCTGTTGAGGTGCTTTTGCCCCGCAGAAGGGGCCACAGCTGCTCGGGGACAGATCGGTCTCTGTGCCTGGATGGCCGAGGCTTGCTGGGGTCGCAGCTGCCGTGTCCTCTCTTCCCAGAAGCCACCCACACCCCAATTAGACATTCCGCTGGCCACAGTATATGGTGCCAGCTCATACCTGTAGTCTGTAGCATTATTCTCTTCATAGCAGAAAACATTTTTTTCAGCTTTGATTTATTGCCAGCCCTAGAGGAAAGAGAAAGATTAGGAAGTGGTTTTGTAAAGTGCAGAATCCTTTCTGTTGAGAATTAGTTATTGACTTCCTGTGACACAGGCTGCTTGCGAGGAACCTGGGTGGCTTGGCAGAGAGCAGTTGGTTGCTTTCCCATGAGATTTTAATCCCAGAGCTTGTTGGGCCGATGCCAGGAGGAGAGCCCTCTCCGTTATTGTCTGCGAATGAGCAGGGCTTCTCATTAGGCAGCTGAGAGACGGAATGCTGTCCAGACTGGAAGGGGAATAAAATGAGGGCCAGAGAAAAGGAGGTCGATGTGGCCCAGAGTAGGGAAACTGAGTTTTATGGCCACAGCTCTGTGGTGAGCTGTTGGTGTGACCCTCACAGGTCCCTGGGGCTAGCTGGGACCAGATCTGTCAATGGAAGGCCTGGGACCAGGCACGCCTGCTGTGGCCAGCACTTGGAATCCCCCAGCTTGGGCAGTGGCTGGTTTTCCGGGTTCCACGTGCCCTGCACAGAAACCAGGCATGAAGTAGACCAGTGGAAATCCTCGATCCTGTCCCATACCTCTTGGGGTGCCTCATGGGGAGGTGGTCACAGGCCAGGCCTGCCTCGGGTTCTACACGGGCTTTGGCCATGCGGCAACCCCAGGAGCTAGGTTTCCAGCTTTGCCCGAGTGATGGACTTTCTCTTCTGGAAAGCCTGAGTGTTAAGTTGGCACAGTGTGAGCTGGTCAGCAGGTCCTCTTTGTTCCCTTAGTTGCGTTCCTGGGAGGAAGTGAACAGTAAGGTACAGAGGCAAAGGCTTGCGCCAGGAAGGACCGTTCTCTGGCTCCCAAGTGGCTCGAGGGAGCTGGAGGCTCCTGCTGTGCCTTGTAGAACTTGGGAAGGAGACGGTGTTCTGTCCTTGTGGCGGTGGCCTTGCTAACAGGCAGGAGCTGCCATGTCTGACTTAGTCAGCGGCTAGCAGAGCCCTTATCCTCCCATCAGGCCATGATGCAGCGAGCTGTGCCTGCGGTACCAAAAAGGAAAAACGATAAGTGCAAACCAGACATAGCAGTGCACGTGGGGCGCATCCATGTGGGAGTGTGCTAAGGGGTCACCCTTCCTGCGGTTCATTATCTGCTAGGTCTACCCAGGGACTCCCCCGCCTCACTTTGTTCATGATCTGTGCCCCAGCCACACTGCTCAGGGAAGAGTTTGTGCTTGGCCCGCTCGAGAGCTGGTGTGTGAGGGAAACTCTGCTCTAGGCACTTCGGCCCTTGGGATGGGGGAATGGGAGATCATCCAAAGCCAGGCCTCCAGCCACTCGGCTCTTCAGAGCAGGGATGGGGAGTTGTTTACAGTCGTGCCACCATCCGTTTGGCAGAAAGCCACCTTTAGGGAGGTTCTTCTCTGCAGCCCCAGGCCCTGGGCAGAAAGGCTGTCGGACTGAGCCCCCTGCTTCGAGTAAATGTCAGGTTCAGGCTTACTCGGAAGTTACCTTGGTTCCCCCTTGTGAAGATGAGGATTTCAGCCCCTGGGTAATGTATATGTATTGGGGCAGGGGAGAAAAGTACGGCAGGGTGCAGCATGGCCAGAAGCTGCTCGGGAAATACTGTCCCCAGAGGAGAGGGTACAGAGCAGTGAGGTGGAGAGGCAAGGGAAGGCCAGGGCTTGCCCTTTACTCGGCCCTTTTGAGGAACATTCCAATCAAAGACCATTGAACTCGTGGCCCAGGCATTGCCTTGGTGTGTTTCCTGTTGTTATGATAGGCCACCCAAGGCTGGGTACTTTATAAAGAAAAGAGGATTGTTTAGCACCCAGTTTCGAAGACACAGAGCCCAAGCCCCCCATCTGTTCAGTTGCCGGCAGAGCCTCCTGGCCACATCATGGTGGCCACATCACGGTGCAGCAGATGTGTAACACAGTGGGTACACCCACGAGAGCAGCAGCTCTGGATCTAGCCCAGTGCCAGGGCAGCTGGGTACCCACCGCTGGGTGGATTGGTCAGGCACGGGGCCCACCTGGCCTGGCTGTCGCACACTGTGCCCACCCCTATGGTGCGGGAAGCAAGAGCCCAGCAGTCTCGGGAGGGCAGACCCTAGCGAATGTAGACCCAGGAAGCAGTGGTGATTCCGGGTGACACGTGAACGCCTCCCCTCTCCTCGGTGGCCCTCAGGTGCGGAGCCGGAAGCCACTGCGCATGTGTGCAGCCGCTCCCATCTAGGTAGCAGCCATGTGCGCCGCAGCGCTGAGTGTTTCTCTCTCTCAGGTCCTGGCCATGCGACCCAGGGCGCAGGGGAGCTCAGGCAGGGAAGAGGATGAGCACCCGTACGAGCTGCTCTTAACAGCAGAGACGAAGAAGCTGGTGTCAGTGGACACAAAAGCAAAAGGTACAAATGCCACCGTTCCCTGCACCCCCCCGAAATGAAAGGTATAAACGACACATACCCTTTGTGCCCCATGATAGAAACAGCTCCACCAGACCTTTACAGCCTGAGGTCCTGGGGCAGGGGAGGGTGAGGTGGCTGGGATGGGGGGCGCCTGGGTCAGGTGGTCTGCACGTGGCTGTGTCCTGCTTTTGTTTTCCATTCTCAGCTCTGTATTTGGGATGGGAGTGGCTGACCCTCGCACAGCATGGAGGTTGGGTCAGCCTGGGTCGCAGCTTGGGTGGTGGGACCACCACCCTGCCCCCTAGATAGATTGAGCGTCTCCCATCCTAAGCCCAAGTTGATGCCATGTGGAAGCAGCCCAACAGGGCCGCTGCAGCCAGGCAGACAACACAGACCCTGCTTGTGAGCCTTGACCTCGGGGCAAGCCGGCCAGCCCTAGGGAGGGGCTGCGATTGGCTGCCACCAGTAACCAGAGTGCTCTGTCCCTCTGTCCCCTTGGCCTACTTTCATTCTACGAGAGTGAGAGGCCACAGGACTGGCAGATGCCAGCCCATTGGTCGGTGACAGTGTCATCCTGGCTGTCCCCAGGCTGGACCTGAGGGTGGTGCGTTTCACACTGCAGTTGGGAAGGAGCCTGCAGTTTTTCCCAGCGCCTGTCACCTGCAGGCACGAGGCCTTGCATAGGGCAGTGCCACCGCCTGTACGTTGGAAGGGCGTCTGTGGTTCTAATAAGGGGGCCAGGCAGTTTCCTTTGCAGTGCCCTTTGTTAGACCTGGCGGAGGGTCCCTGGTGGGGGACAAGAGGTGCAGGTGCAGATGACATCCTGGACCTGTGTTTTCCCGTCCTTGTGGAAAGGTCGTGTCTGGCGTATAGGAACATTGTAGCATTTTCATAATGTTCCCTTTTGCTTTGGGCTTTATGATTTCCATTTTTTTAGCTTTGAAAAATAAAAGTCATCCATTTTTCCTGTAGTTTTGTCAAACAGGACTGTGTAACTGCCACAACAGTCAAAATATAGAGATCTTCTTACCAAGAAGCGGTCCCCTGTGCTGCTGTGGCCTCTGTTGTCCCTGGGGGCCACAGCTGATGCTTGACCCAGTAATCTGCTCTTCCTCGAGTTACACAAGTGGACCCATTCAGTGTGTACCCTCTCACCTAGCGTAGGACATTTGAGGTTCCCTCGTGTTGTCACACAGAGCAGTGAAGTGTCCCTGTTCACTGCTCTGGTACGTTCTGTTGTTACATAACTGTTGTGTTATGCAAAGGGCTTTATCCATGCCCCGCCCCAGAGACATTCAGGTTGCTTATGATTTTTAGACAGCTACAAGTAAAACTTCTACAAACATTTGCAAAAAGCTGTTTGTGTGAGTGTAAGTTTTCGTTTCACTTGTACGTGGGAGCAGGTTTGCCGGGACCTAGGAAATACCTTACACTGGAGAAGGAGGCTGCCAGGCCCTTTCCAGAGTGGTTATGCCATTCTGCGTTGGCTCCAGGGGCATACAAGACTTTCAGTTATCTGTAGTCTCCTTCAAGCTTCTGATATTTTTATTTCTTCAAAAACTTCAGCCATTCTGATTGGTGTGTAGTGAGTCTTCGTGCACGTTTGATTTGCGTTTGTATAGTTCAGCATCTATTTATATAATTATTTAGCATGAATGAACTGTTTGGGTCTTTTGCTCGCTTTCAAACATGGCTTATTTGGGGGCCAGAGATTTGATTCAGAGGCACAAGTGCCCCCATGGCAAGAGCAAGGTCTTGACTTCGATCCCTGGTACCCCCCCCCAAAAAAAAAGCTCATTTCCTTTCCTATTGATTTATGAGTTCTTTATCTATTTTGGATATATATCAGCTGTGTTTCTCTCCTCACGCGTGACTTTGTCTTCGCAGTGTCTTCTCTTTTGGGTGGTACTGGGAATTGAACCCAGGGTCTTGCTAAGTTGCTAAGGTGCCTGGCAAGGCTCCAGCTGTGAACCTTCTGGGGTTACGAGTGTGCACCGCGGGCCAGACTGCTGCAGTGTTTTTGAGCAGGGATTGGTGCTTTTTTGTGTATCTTGTTTTAATTATTAAAACGACCAATATTTTCATGTGTCTTCTAGAAATTTCCTGCCTGTAGGTTTTACACTTTATAATCCGTGTTGAGTTGGTTTTCGCATATAGGTATCCTGTGGTTTCAGTGCGGCTTGTGCAAATGACTGTCTGCTCTCCTTTCTCTGGTGCATCCATAGATTTTTTAACTCAGACCATTAGAGCAGAATAGACCACTGATGCCCTTTCTGGGTGCATAGAACAAAACCCTCACAGACCCAGCGCTGGATTCCATGTGATGTTCTTTCTGTTAGAAGATGGTTCTTCATGGGCGAAGATCCTGCAGCATCGGGAAGAGATTCGGATTCTTTTAAAGGTTTCCTCTGGAACCACTGCACACAACTCACTCAACTTTTGGAGGGAGCCGGGTGTGGTGGCGCACGCCTGTAATCCCAGCACTCGGGAGGCTGAGGCAGGAGGATCAGTGCGAGTTCGAGACCAGCCTGGGGTACAAAAGTGAGCTCAAGGCCAGCCTCAACTGCATAGCGAGACCCTGTCTCAAAAAGAAAAAAAAGAAAAAAAGAACTTTTGGAGGGAAGAAGAGGGAGAGTTGGACCTGGTCAGGAGCAGGCCTGTGCCCTCTGGCCACCACGGTCCCTGTGGGATTTCTGGTCAGTCAGGAGGGGGCTGTGAAGGAGGACGGAAGCCTCGCAGCTACCACTGCTCTGCTTCAGCTTCCCCTGGCCCTGAGTACTGTGTGTGTGTGTGTGTGTGTGTGTGTGTGTGTTGGGGGGGAAATGGAACTGAAGCAGGTCAGGTGCTCCTGCCTCCCGGCGAGCTGTAACACTCGGGCTGAGACATTAGCATGAACATGAGCTGGCCAGCTGCTCAGGAGCCCGGCCTGTCCTGTGGGCCAAACCACAGCAGCTGGCCCAGAGGGAGCACCTGCTGCACTGGTAGGAAGGAGCCAGTCAGCAGACCGCACTGTGCCTTGTTCGTCCAAAATCCTTTTTGTGTTTCCATTAATGTCATTATCCTACACTGCTTTTATGAATCAATGCACCAGCCTTCCACAGGCAGCGTCACCCAGATGACCAGAGCTTCCTCTCCCTCGGTATACTCAAGCAACTACAAGTGGCCAGGCGTGGTGAAGCACACAGGGCAGCTTAGCACTCCTGGAGGCTGGGGCAGGAGGAGTGAAGGTTTCAGTCTAGCCCGGGCAGCTTAGCAATTTAGCCTTTGTCTCAAGATTGAAAGAGGTGGAGCTGTAGCTCAGATTGAAGGCCCTGAGTTCACTCCTTATACAAAAGAAGAAAAAAAAAAGATTAAGGGTGGGGGGAAACTGCTTTACTATTTGGGACATTTATCCCATCACTGGGACAAAGGCTCCACCCCAACAGCTCGAGGAGGCGAGGTTTCAGCTCACAGGTTTCAGCTCACGGTCGGCTGGCTCTGAGGCAGAACACAGTCAGAAACAGCGCCAGATGCGGCTCCCCTCACGGAGTCTGTGTGGGAAACAGAGGGAAGAGCTGAGGAGAAAGAGAGTCCTGCCAGGCCCCGTCCCTAGACCCTTCCTCACAGTGGGCCAGATGCAAGCCCCCTCATCCAGTCACCGCCCCCTCCCCTGACAGCTTCGCCTGGAGGTGTCAGAGGCTTTGTGGGAATGTCTAGATACAAACTGTAGCACTTCTTAGTAGCTGCTAAATTTCTATAACTCATGTTTTCATTCTTGAATTGATGAATGTTTAATCTGTCTACCATTTCTGTTATAAATTATGTTGCTGTGGATATTCTGAACACACACACGAAGGTGCACACGTTTTTTGTTTTGTTTTGGTCTTTTTGAGACAGTGTATTAAGCAGTTCAGGCTGACCTTGAACTCATTTTGTAGCCCAGGCTGGTCTCGAACTCACAACAATCCTTCCACCTCAGCCTCTCAAGTGCTGGGATTATAGGTGTCCACCACCATACCAAGCTGTACATATATTCTCCGTTACAAGAATGTTTATTTTTTTCCCTATTTTTTCTTTGCACATGTGTGTGTGCACGTGCAGTAGAGGCTGCCCTCAAGGCCTTGCACGTGGTAGGCAGATATTCTACCACTGAACTACATCCCCAGCCCTCTTCCTTTTAATGTTTATTTTGGAGACAGTCTTGCTAAGTTGCTTCAGCTGGCCTTGAACTTGTGATCCTCCTGTCTCAGCTTCCCTGAGCTGGGATTCTAGGCCTGGATTTCTGTACTCAGCAAGAGTTTTCTTTAGAAAAAAAAAAATGATGGAGAGTAGAATTGGCCATCGTGATGCACACCTTGGTCCAACTGGTGGCGCTCCCTTGCCCAAGTAGCTTGCATTACAGATGTGCACACCACCGTGCCCAGCTCTCAGCCTTTTTTAAAGTTTTATTTGGAGGCAGGATTTCCAGAGTTGCCTGGTTGCCCTCAAATTTGCATTCCTTCTGCTTTGGCCACGAGTAGCTGGGACTAGAGGTGTGTGCCACCCTGCCCTCTTCCAGATGGTTTGTGATAGCCCCAGACACGTAGGTACTCCTCTGCAGTTCATTTCCAACATAGAAGAGGTCTCTTGAAATCACCACACATGGCCGGCATCCTACACAGCGGCACAGTCTCCACCTCTGTGCAGCATTTTCTTAGTATTTGACTGCTCGGTGACGTTCTGGACAGATGGCCGTGTAGGGAGACAGCAGACAGCCTGCCAGCTCTCATAGCACGTGGGATGTAGCCAGAGGCCTGGGGGTCGTGCCCTCCTCCACGGCGCCTTCTTGAGTGTCCACGCATTGTGCTGGGTCCCTGGGAGGTGTTGCCAGCAGGGTAACACACCTGAGAACTAGGTAAAATAATCCAAAGCCGGCAGAAGTCATTTTGGTATTCAAAAGAGGGTAAATTATGTCAGCAGAAGAGATCAGAGACAATGTGATAAAGAAAGCACTTAAGCTGAGCCCTAAACTGGGATTTGAACTCGACGGGCAGAAGTCAGAAGGAAGGCCAGAGCAGTCCAGGCAGGGGAGCGGGATAAGGCGAGATGGAGCAGTGAGGAGGGTGGCTAGTGAGCCATGTGCCGCGGCCTGCAGTGTCTCTCTTTACGGCAGAGACAGCTGTGTTGGTGAAGCTTTTTGATTGGGTGACAGGGACTGGAGTCAGTAGATTGGGGGGACTGGAGGCAGGGATACCCCAAAGGCAAGAGACCTCAGGGAGTCTGTGGAAGGCAGTTAGAGCTCAGCGTAGCAGAGCATTGAGCAGTGGCAGGAAGAAAGGTAGAGATGAGAGCAGGTGGAAGAGATGGAGGCGGTGGCATCAGCGGGACTGGACGAGCAGGGGTGGAAGCACGGGAGGAGGGTATGGAGGGCGGCTGTGCGGCTTCGAGCCTGGGCACTTGGGAAAATGGCGTGCGACCTGCACAATCGGGAGTGGAGGAAGTCGTGTTTGAGGGATGATAGTAACTCCAGTTTTAAATAGGTTAAGCTTGAGATATTTTGGGTACCAGAATATCTGAGTAAAAACACCCAGAAACACTTAGAAATGTGGGTCTGATGCTCAAGAGGAATAGTCGGATTCAAAATGCAGATTCAGGTTAGCGACACAAGAGGAAAGAAACACAGGAAGGAAACGGGGAGATTGTAGTATCTTAGAAGCTGAGGCTGAGTGTGACTGAAAATCCCAAATCACTGCAGTTTAAGCATGACAAATCTGGAAATAAGGCTGCTTATGGCCATCAAAGGCCCAGTCCCCTGTCATCTTTCCGGTCAAGCCACCATCAGCAAGGAAGGGGCCACCAAGGAGACAGGGCTGTGTGCCATTCTTGCTTATCACCGCTGGCCAGAACCAGGAGGGAAACGTGAGATGGGGAGCTTAGTCTTTATTCCAGGTGGGAGGAAGACTTTCTAAAACCCCCATTATTGCAGAAGAAGCGGGGGGGGCGAGTACTGGAGGCGCCCCTTGCAGTATCCAGGGGCAGAGGAAGAGCTGGACGGGTAAAGTTGGGCAGAGGCTCCGACAGGAAAGGCTGAGGGGGAGTCCTGGCTGGGCAGGTGCCTCTGAGGGAGGCACAGGGAGACAGTTGTCCCCAGATCGCGACCTGGAGCTGAGAAGAGTTAAGGCAGCTTCTGGCTGTGACCTCTACCACCCCACTGGTCACCTGCCTCTTCTCGGGAAGCCCGTTTGCTTTTCTCTGAGAATACAGGGGCTATGGGTAAAGACGACGGCTCCAGGGGGCAGGAGCAGGGAGGCATCGACCTGAAGGTGCACAGGTTCAAGAAAGGGACCGAAGGCTGCCTGGGCCCCTACGAAAGGAGACTGCCTGAGGGCCAGCTCGCGCCTGAGCACTGCGAGAGCCGCCATCTCCTGCAGCGTCTGCTTCTACGTGGGAAGGGCTGCGGGTGCTCACCTCTCCCCTCACGGCTGCTGTGAACAGGAAGAGCGGTTGCTGACTGCAGTCTCTGGCACACAGTGGCCGGCACTCCGTACACGGTGGCTGCTGGAAGCCAGCAGAGGCGGGTGCCTTTACAGAAGGCTCAGTCAGTTGTTTCCCGAGTATTTAACAGGGCTCAACATTCT
>PVJA010033439.1:0-23325 GCA_004027025.1 Myocastor coypus | reverse complement strand
ATATGCAATATGTCAACTTTCAAAGAAAAGAAGGGGGAAAAGAAAAAAAAAAGTAATGTGGATTTAGAAAGGTTAATGTTTAATTGTTTGATCAATCTTATATACCTATATGTATTAATCTAAACTGATCTGATGATGAAAATATGTAATATAACCATTGTTAAATTTAAACAATAAAAAAATTGAAAAAAAATTAAAAAAATAAATAAATAAAAGGGCCAAAGTAGCTGA
Source organism: Myocastor coypus (assembly GCA_004027025.1). Lineage (NCBI taxonomy): Eukaryota > Metazoa > Chordata > Mammalia > Rodentia > Myocastoridae > Myocastor > Myocastor coypus. Next base: position 23,094 of record PVJA010033439.1, on the reverse strand, counting down.
GTGTGGTGGCATGCCTACGGTACCAGCACTTGGGAGGCTCAGGCAAGAGGATTGTCACAAGTTCCAGACCAGCCTGGGCTACAAAGTGAGCTCAAGGCCAGTCTGAGCTGCATAGTGAAACTCTGTCTCAAAAAAGACAAAAAAAAAAAAAAAAAAAAAAAAAAAAAAAAAAAAAAATATATATATATATATATATATATATATATATATATGCATGCCACAGTTGTAGGCCCCAGGATTCAATGCTCCATATCATAAATAAAATATATTCTCTATGCTCCAGATTCTTAGTTCATAAAATGGAATTAAAAACTCATAATTTTTAAATTGTTTGGAAACATTATCTTTTTAATCGAGATGCCTCAGCATAGAAATTGTTCAGCTAGTGATCCTACGTAGTAACCTGGGAACACAGCTCACTCAGCTCAGCATCTCGACAGGCATACGCCCTTCATAAACACGTATTGAACCACACAAGGGAAGAGAGATATTCTGGCAAGAGAAGAACATGAGAATCTAAGCCTAACAATGGGGAGGGGCAGAGCCTCAAACTTGAACTGGCATTTGATCTCTACTGGTATAGGCCTAAAATCTTAGCCTCTAAAAGCCAGATGTGTAAAGCAGAGCACGTGGTAGGCCTGTAGGCACTAGGATTGGCAAGGCCATCTCCTTTGCTGACCAAACAAGGCCTAACACTTCCCATGCCCCTCAACTGTTGCTTACCAGCCCCTCTCTGTCCTCCACTGCAGAGTCCAGTGAGAGAATGACGAATGTCTGGACCCACCGATTGCGTAAACGGAAGAATGTCATAGTGTATGAAGAGATCAGCGACCCCGAAGAAGATGATGACTGAGTCTGTAAGTACCCTCTGACACAGCTCCCTCAACACTATAAATGGGCCATCCTGTTCTATTCCTGTCATCCTGCCCAGTCCTGTGCTTCCAAATCATCTGCTTTTCCTAGTCCCAAGGGGTGTGACACTGAGGCTCAAGGAGATTTCCCATACATGCATTTGCTGCTCCTACCCTGAAGACTATAGGCTCTCCAAGCTCAGGCCACTCCCACAGTATAGGCAAAGTAGGGGAGGGAGTCACTGCACCCAAGAGGAGAGCTTGCTTGCAGCAGAGGTCCTGGGCTCAGAATGGGAGCTTGTAGCTCTGCAGGTCAAGAGGACCTGTGGACAGCCCAGCATCCAGGCAGTAGAAACTTACTGTCTCTTGGTTTCCTTCTCTTTCCTTATCTCAGCCTCAGGGAGGTCCGTGATGAGGAGAAAACTTGGTGGCCTTTTGCAATCAGCAATTACAGACGTGGCAGTAAACTCTTGGCTACCATTCGTATGGCAATTGAAAAGAAGAGTTAACACCAGCTAAAAGTTAAACATCAATCTTACTATGTGCAACGCATTCTGTTAGTACTGTTCTGTTTGATAAGCATTGTTAGCACTGTTCTTACTTGTGATAAGCACTCTATTAGACATTAGCATTTTTTTCTGCTGAGGGTAGGGCTGGCACATCATGTGGTACCAGGGATTGAGCCAACGTCCTCTGCGCCTGCTTAGGCGCTTTAGACCAGTGAGCTATCTTGCCAGCCCCAGCATTTATTTTTTGGATTAGCATGTTATCCAGCAATGCATATACTTTGGGCATATTTGTGTGTACTCATGTACCTACCTTAAGAAAGATATTTTTTTTTGGCAGGACCAGGGTTCAAACTTATGAGGTTGCACTTGCCAGGCAGGCACTTGTGCCACAGAGCTATTTCCCCAGTCCCCAAGAAGGATTTTTTTTTTTTGGCAGGCTCAGGTTGGCACCTACCTCAAGAGCAAGTATTATCTGATCTGCTCTGCACTACTGTCCCTCACCACAAATGTAATTACAGAGGCCACTCATAGGTGCTTAAATCCAGAGTTTTCTTTGTGCTTATACACCCACATGATGGGTACCTGTCACCTGTTTTGCTCACTAAACTCAGGCACATGGAGTACTCCTGGTTTTCATTTACGTTGTAGTAGTTACTGATGGTTAATAAACATTTATAACATTTCTCAGTTGTTGGAGTCTCTTTTTTTGGTGGGAGAAAGGATGAAACAGGGTCTCACTATGTAGCTGAGACTGGCCTTGAACTTACTCTATAGCCCAAGCTGGTCTGGAACTCAGTATCCCTCTGCCTCAGCCTCCCATGTACTAGGATTACAGGCATGTGCCACCATGCCAGGTAGATCCGTTTATTCTTGTGCACACAGAACTATGCATGTATGTCAGTGGATTTTTTTCTTGGGTAGATTCTTGAATGCACATTTACTGCATCAAAGGAGTCATTCATTCAACACCTAATGAGCAGATGCTGAGTCTATCACTGTCCTAGGTTCTGGAGAGAATCAGGGACCAACACACAGCACTATCCCTGTGTGGGCTTGGAGTTCCACTGGAGGGTATTTGCAGCTTCGATGTGGATGGACTCTACATGTGCTGGTCCCAGGGCAGGCTTGTACAGGATGTGGCTGGGTGCTTTGGCCTTGGCTTTCTGAATGACCTTAGGGTTTGGGGGCTGGGAAAGACCATTTGGGAGTGTGTAAGAGGAGGTGGGTGAAACCATCAAATGGGAAACATGAAAGAATCACAAGTGTCCACTGTGGCCAGGTGCTAGACACAAAGAGAGTCAGGCACCTTGATTGCCAAGTAAGAGAGTGACAGATGGAAAGATCCCTGGACAAAAGCATGAGACTGTCTATGAGGGGTTTCCCAACCCAAGGTTGGGGTGTGTGATGAGGAATTGGTAGAGAGGCACTCCTCTCCTGGCTAGGCTGAGGCAGGACATACAGAAGAGGCAGCTCTGGGGAAAGGCAGGTGGAGCCTATTTTGGAGCAAACTATTTCATGCTGGGGGACTTTAAAACCCCCAATTGCATGCTGAGGTATATAGCTCAGTGGCAGAATAGCAATTTTCAACATTTAGGAGAGGGATATCAAGGATTGTATTTTTGGTCTAATTTATGGCCTCTTTTTCTAATCAGTCAAAGTTTCCTCTGTAGGCATAAACTATGCTTCTCAACAGCATCATCTGTCCTTTGGGCAACTATTCAGGAAACCAGATCCTACACTGATGTACAAAGACTCCTAAAATCCCAAAGTGGTAGGAGATGCCGGGCGTGGTGGCGCACACCTGTAATCCCAGCACTCGGGAGGCTGAGGCAGGAGGATTGGTGCAAGTTCGAGACCAGCCTGGGCTACAAAAGTGAGCTCAGGACCAGCCTCAACTACATAGCGAGACCCTGTCTCAAACAAAAGAAAAAAAAAAAAAAAAAACAAAGTGGTAGGAGAACCAGAAAGTGCTGGCATGCAACTCTCTGGCTTGGCTACAAAGCAGCACAGGAGGGTAAAACCTGATTATTCCCTCCCTGGGGTCGTAAGTGAGCTAGACCTTAGAGTAGGTATGTGTTACTTAATTGCCTTTATCTAAAGGAACAATAAAACCCTTATCTCTATGCCTAACAGTTGTTAACAGTTTGGAGCAAGGCCCCTAGCCTATGGCTGATGACAGGAAGGTGAGGGCTCTATCTTCCTTGAGGGTCACATTTCAAAGCAATGCCCCAAGGCTCTTAGGAATTATCTTGTGGGCTGAACTCTGGCTCAGTGGTAGAGCAAATACAAGAGACCCAGTGTTCCATCCCAGCACTGCAAATCCACAAAAACAAAAAAAGACATTCCTGGGTTATGGCCTAGAGAGAGTACTCCATAGCCAAGAAAGGATTTACACGTTTTCTTATGGAGATTATCTAAGAAAAGTGAAGGCAAATAGGTCTCTTTTCCCTTTGATGACAGGGAAATTCCGATTTTAGCAATGCCACATTTTTCCAGTTATTTCCATTGCTGTTTCTGTCTTTCCTTGGGGAGTCTGAAACTGGATAAACATCTAACAGGTCCATCATAAGATGCAGTGCAAAGCAATAACTGGATTTACAATAGTGACTTTCTTTTTCTGGGACAGGAACTATGCAGTTCAGGCTGGCTTTGAAATCACTATGTAGCTCAGGTTGGCCTCGAACTCAGCTTTCCTCCCATCTCAGCCTAACAGGTCCTAGGATTACAGGAGAGTGACCATGCCTGACCAATGGTATAACTTTTAAAATTCAGTTATATAGTAGTGGTTCCTACTTATTCACAAAAGATACATTTCAAGATCCCCACTTGCATAGTACCTTTTGTGAGGTAGCAAGTGCTCCACCACTGAGCTACACCCCAGCCAGCCAAGCCTTCTAGAGCATGTCCTCTGTCTTGTCTTCAGCCCTCCCAAGCCCTACTGATGCTCTGTACTCACTACCTTCCAAGGACAATCATCTCCATGCTCCCAAGCAATCTGACCCTCTTCCTGGATTGCTCTCTCACCCCAGCCCCCCCCCCCAGCCGGGTTTCACTCTCTAACCACCTGCCATCCACAGTGCTGCTTCTTTCCCCACCCTTCCCAGAGTATCTCACCTGGATCTTGGGCCAGAAGCAGAGGGGCTCCACCTCAGAAGGGACAATGCAGAGGTAGGAGATACTGAGAAGGATGAAGATGGGACTGGGGGCACAGGTGGACCCTAGAATAAAAGGACAGAAATTAACCTAAGTTTGGATGGGAGACATTAATTACATAAGACAGGGGCAGAAGTTGGACATATTGACCAATAACCCTAAAGATATCCGAAGTATTCTGCATACAGATGACATGGACATTGACCAACAACAGCAAGAACAGGGCTATGATCACATGCCATGCCAGCTAAAAGCTTTGCTGAGGAAGAGCTGCTGCTGTAGGGCCCTTGGGGTCTGTAGCCAGAGAAGGGCAGGACAGTGTCAGAACTTAGGTGCTGCCCTCATCTGTGCAACTGTCTTTAACCCCAGCCTCTGTCTGAAATTCCTGATTTCCCCTACCACTACCACCTGATAACTCCCATCTCTTCCTTCTGTGTGATCATCTCTTTGTGCTCCCACCTCTGTAAAATCCTCGTATCCTCTCTCTCCCCATCTCCATCTCTGCCTCCTTGCCTCACCATCACCTGCCTCTCTGTTCATCTGCCTACCTCTCCTTCCCTTCTGTGGCAATCATTCCCACCTCCTCAACCGGGAGCCTCATCTGCCCACTTCCACATCAAGACTTTTTCTGTCCCTCTTCCTTTCTTCATTCTGACTGACCATCTGTCTATGCTTTTCTCCTTTTTCTTTTTTTATAGCCAGCTCAGGCTACCCCAAGGGCAGGGCTGGCGCAGCATGTGGTGCCGGGGATCGAACCTCGGTCCCTGAAGCCACCCAAGCTTTCCTAAGCAGGCACTTTAGACCACTGAGCCATCCTGCCAGGCCAAATGAAGTCTTTCTTTTTCTTTTCTTTTTTTTTGTTATGCTTTTCTCCTGACTGGCCACTCCAACCTTTCTTCTGTACAGCCACTCATTTAAGCCTCTACCTCCAACTCTGTCCTGCCACCCACATCCCCCTTCTTTCTGACCAAATGTTGCCTTCTCTGCCTGTCTGACAACTCTGCCTGTCCTCTCTATCTGCTCTGCTGTCTACACCCCATCTAAAGGGCCACACCTAAGCCCTCTGACCCTCCAGCCCTGTCACTCTGCTCCCTGGGTTCCCTCCTACCTCCATGCACAGGGGACAGCACAACAGGTACAGTGAGCATCATCATGAGAAGCACTGCCAGGCACATGCTGAGGATGAGCAGGTCCTTCTGGCTGTATATATGCAGCATCTCCTCCTTCAAGAACACCAGAACCAGTGCCTCAGAAACCCACACCCACACCCACAGTGACAAAATCAGTGCATGTGAGGCACCCTCCTATTACAAAAAGGAGGATTCAAGAAGATGGGATAAGAGTTCAGACCCCCCACACCACCCTCAGCCTCAGCCACACTTACGGAAGAAAGTGAGTCCATACATGCAGAACATGGCACCAGTGGACACAGAGCCTGCATCCTGCACTGGGAAGGTCTGAGGGGTATAGGCCATGGAACTGTCATGCTTGGATCCCTGGATTTGACCTAGTCCCCTCAAAGCCAGCCCTACTTCCTAGATTCCTATCTTCCCATACTAACATTCAGCTGGGGCATACTGGTGTCCTGCCTCAGGCTTTCCTGTGCAACTAGCCAAGCTGCACAGGCCTCAGCGCCCATGCTCCATCCTACCCATATGAGCACCCCTTCCTCTCCCTTCCATCTAACCATCTGTGCTGTCTCTCTGTGATCCCCCACACTTCCCTCCATCACATCATCCCTGCCCACCCCCTTGTCCATGGACCATTCCTGTCTCACTCCTCACTCCTGTCTCCATCTGCAGACCAGCACTCCCCCCGCCACAATCAAGTGACCTCTGCCTGTCTATTCACATTTGTTCTGGAATTTCAAACAGTAGGCATCTCAGGCCCCAGTCACTACCCTGAGTCCCCTACAATCTCCTGGCCTCCCAAACCAGTCCCTTGACACAGCTTCAGGACTGCTGCAGGGAAGGTTAGGCCTTATGCCTCTCAGCCCTCCCCCAGGTGGTCCTTCCCCATCCCTGACCCACCTACTCACCAGCTCAACTCTGTGTAGATGGGCAGCACCTCAGGGTGGCAGCCAAAGGCAAAGGCCTTGATGAGCACTGTGTAGGCCATCTGGGGAATGGTCCAAGCTCATAGGACTAGAGCCTACAGGGGACTTGGTGATCTCCTTGCTCTTTCCCTCAGCCCCATCATTGGCCTCCAAGTGGTGTCCTCTGAGATCTGCCAAGCCCTGAGCCCCACTACCCAGATAGTGTCACAGGAACAGGGGTTTCTGTGTAGTGCCCACTCTTACATGCCTATACTCACCTGTGAGCCAACTGTGAACATTTGAGCCTCGCAGAAGTTATTGAGCCCCAGAATGGGCAGGTCTGATGATGCAGTCTCTATTGCAGTCTTATTGCAGTTTAGATAACAGCAAATCTAGAGCTTCTTATACATGACCTGGGAGTAGTGCTGCAGGGAGTCAAGGTGGCTGAAGAGGATATGCCCCAGAGTACTAACCACCTTCCCTTCTCTGACTTACAGAAATAAGGAAAAACAGCATGCAGGTCAGATAAACACTGCTAGTACACACCAGATAGCCTACAGCAGGCAATGCACAAAGCCTCAGAAATCAAGGCGCCCCTATAGCAAACCATAAGCCCCTAGTCTGGCCTTCAACTACACCCTCACTTCAGTTGCCTTTGCATAAGTTTTTACTTCCAGCTGGATTGGCCTCCCTTCCTTAACAAACTCCTACAAATCTGTGAAAACCCATATCAAACAAGCTCCCCGCTGGTGTTCAGCAGCTCTTGAAAAACAGGATTATCTCCCTCCAGTTCCTACTCTGTGACCTCACTATCCATGGCCAAACAGGACACAGTTCATCTAAGTGTTTCATGAGAGAAAGGGGTAGGATGATTAACATGCTGCCAATTATAATCAGGTGGTCTCCTTTGAAGAATCAGTCCCTAGGGAGACTGGGAGACATAATAACTAGCCACTGGTCAAAGAAAAGCATAAAGCCAACACACATGGAAACCAGTCAGCCAGATTTCTGCTCCCCATTGGGAGAGGCAGGAAGATACCACGAGCTATGAAGTTACTGAAGTTATGTACAGTGACAAATGGTACAATATGCTTGACAGAAACAGAGTGATCTGTAAGACCACTGTACAATATGCTTGACAGAAACAGAGTGATCTGTAAGACCACTGGACTCCATCTAAAAACACAAGTACAGGGCCAGCAAGATAGCTCAGTAGTCTAAAGCATATGCTTAGGCAAGCTTAGGCAGGCACGTGGGATCTTAGTCTGATCCTTGGCATCACATGCTGCACCAGCCCAGCCCTCAGAGCAGGCTGAGCTGGCCAAAAATTAATAATAAAAATAAAAGCACAAGCATAGACAGAAAAAAAAAAAAACTTACCATCAGACTTGCAAGCAGATAGTCAGGCTGAAGATCCCAAGCCAGTCAGATCACATGTGAAAATCTTGCCAATACAAGGTTTTAAACACAAAGACAATAGGTGATGATCTTAGCATGTGTACCACACAGAATGACAGTCTGATGGCAGACACACCATGAGGCAGTCAGTCAGAGCAGCAAAAACACTCATGTACACTTTTTTCAAGGTGCTGGATGTTTGAAGCAGCTGTTGGACATCTGAAAGTGGCTGAGCTGATTTGGTCACACAGCCAATGAAAGACTGACAAAGAAACAGGAGTCAGACAGCTGGCCTTACTGTGGGAACCAAGTTTGAGGAAAGGACGTCTCTGGCTTGTATAGTGGTATACGCCCGTAATCTCAGCACTCAGGGAGCTGAGGCATGAGGTCATGAGGTTGAAGCTATCCTGGCATTACATAGCAAATTTCAGGGCAGCCTGGATTACATAGTGAAGTCCTGCCTTCGAAAAAAAAAAAAACAGAAATACACAAACAAGATGGTCTCCACAGATACTGGAGGGAGGTGCCAAGCAAGACATAGTTAATAGAGAATTGGATGGGTAGATGTTTCTTCACTCAGAATAACTTTTTATGCCTGTAATCCCAGCACTCGGGAAGCTGAGGCAGGAGGATCACTGTGAGTTCAAAGCTAGCCTGGGCTACAAAGTGAGCTTAAGGCCAACTTGAACTGCAGAGTGAGCCCCTACCTCAAAAAAACACATACAAAAAGCCCCACAAAACTTTTGTTTTTCAGTACTGGGGGGTGAACCTGAAGCCTTCTCACTGAGATACATCCTCATACCTTCTTTTATTTCCTATTTTGAGAAAGTCTCATTAAGATTTGTAATCACGGGGCCCGGCGGGATGGCTCAGTGGTCTAAAGCACCTGCTTGGGAAAGCTTGGGCGGCTGCAGGGACCACGGTTCGATCCCCGGCACCACATGCTGCGCCAGCCCTGCCGTCAGGGCAGGCTAAGCCAGCCATAAAAATGAGTGAAGAAACAAAAAAATGTTCTGAAACAAGAAAAAATAAATAAATAAAATTTAAAAATTCTTAAAAAAAAAAAAAGATTTGTAATCACCTCTCTTCTGGTTCTCCACCATGGCGCAGGATCAAGGTGAGACGGAGAACCCCATGTGGGAACTCTAAATTCGCAAGCAGTGCTTTAACATTTGCGTCGGGAGAGTGGAGACAGATTGATATGGGCAGCCAAGGTACTGGAGCAGCTCACGGGCCAGACTCCTGTGTTTTCTAAAGCTAGATACACTGTCAGGTCCTTTGGCATCAGGAGAAATGAGAAGATCGCTGTCCACTACACTGTCCGAGGGGTGAAACCAGAAGAAATCCTGGATAAAGGCCTAAAGGTATAAGAGTATGAATTAAGGAAAAATAACTTCTCTGATATTTGAAACTTTGGTTTTGGAATCCAGAAATACATTGACCTGGGCATTAAATACGATCCAAGCATTGGTATCTACGGCCTGGACTTCTATGTGGTGCTAGGTAGGCCAGGTTTCAGCACTTCAGACAAGAAGCATAGGACAGGAGGCACTGGGGCCAAACACAGAATCAGCAAAGAAGAGGCCATGTGCTAGTTCCAGCAGAAGTATGATGGGATCATCCTTCCTGGCAAATAGATTTCCATCTCTGTTTAGAAGGCCTACAACAAAATGTTTTCAGTGGAAAAAAAAATACTTGTAATCCTCCTGCCTTAGCCTCTAAGAGCACTGGGATTATAGGAGCGCTTCACCATGCCTGGTTTGTTCTAAAGAACTTTATTTAGGGCCTAGTATGTTACAAATATTCATATGCTCTCTATCTCATATAGCACTAGGCAGAAATACATCAATGAAGTATCACTGCCATAAATATAGTAGGAATTAATTATCATCATTACACAGAACCTGGGCACAAGTGTAGCCCAGTGGTACAGCACTTGCCTGGTATTCACCAGGCTGAACACACAAAACTATGTACCTACTCATACCTAGATGTTCTCAGAATCAAATCAACTAGTTGGGGCTGGGGAGATGGCTCCGTGGTACAAGCGCCTGCCTGGCAAGTGCAAGGTCGTGAGTTTGAACCCTGGTTCCGCGAAAAAAAAAAAAAAAATCAAATCAACTAGCGACCCAGAACTCATGAAGCTGAGGCAGAAGGATCATAGCGAGTTTGAGCCCAGCCTGCACTACAAAGTGAGCTCGAGGCCAGTCTGAACTGCACAGCAAGACCCTATCTCAAAAAGATCAGACCAAAAAAAGAAAAAAAAAACCACAAAAATAGCTATCAGGATATGTAAGGATAATAAAAAGCAAAGCCAGGCATGGTCACACACACCTGTAAACTTAGTACTCTGGGAGGCTGAGGCAGGAGGATCAATATGTTCAGTTCAGCCTGGGCAACTTAGTGACTTAAGTGAGAGTTTGCCTTAAAATTTTCAAAAAGTGGGCTGGGGAGATAGCTTGCCTGGCAACTCAGGTTCGATCCCCAGTACTGCATACTCTGCCAGTCTCACATCAAGCTGGCCACCAAAACAGTGCGGCAGTACATACATGCCTTTGATCCCAGTGCTGGGGAGGCTGAGACTGGAGGACCACTATAAGTCTAAGCAGTGTAGCGAGACTCTGTACTAAGTAAATAAATGGAAGATCCTCAAATTCCTTTTCCGTGGATTAAGCATCTGCTTAGGCAGATCACAGTGGCCAGGGCTCAATATCTAGCCTGCCATGCCAACCTCACTCCTGGGGAACTCTGAGAAATTAAGACTGTGCATGGTGGCATGCATGCCTGTAATCCCAGCACTTGGGAGGCTGAAAACAGGAGAATCCTGTGAGTCCAACTACATAGTGGGACCCTATAGTCACTATACCAAATACATTTTTAAAAATTTTTTTCAAAAAGTTTTAAAAGGGCTGTAGATATAACTCAGCGTAAAAGCCCTGGATTCCATCCCCAGTGCTACTAAATGGTAAATAAATAAATGCAGGCTCTCAGTTTAACCTATTAGACACATGGACCAACTACCCCAGTGTCCGACAAAATGAGATATACAAATACACACCAAGCAAAGGGACTGGAGATGTAGCTCAATAGCACAAGCACCTGCCTGACAAGCACAAAGTCCTGAGTTTGATTCCTGGTGCATACACACACACACACACACACACACACACACACCAAAAACAACAACAACAAACTGCAAACAAGCATATCAAGCAAAGTAGAGGACCAATATCACGGTCAGAGCTGGGAGTCAAAAACATGCGAAGGGGAGGAGCCTGGAGATGTAGTTCAGTGGTAAAGCACTTGGCAGGCCTAAGAGAGGCTCCTGGGTTCTTTGATTCCTAGCCACATACACACACAAGAAAAAATCCTACACAGCTGCATGTGGCAGTACACACCTGTAATCCCTACTGCTTGGAAGACTAAAGCAGGTAGACCATAAGTTTAAGGACTCGCAGGAAGAAGACTCCTGTGTATGTTGGATGGTGTTATGGCAAATGGGACGAGGGGTAGTCTGAAGTCTATGAGAGGAAGGAGAAAGCTGGATGGGAAAAAGACTTGAAGGTGGGGAAAAAGTAGGAAGGGGAGAGCTGGGAAGAGGAAAACCAGAAGGAACTGCAGAGAGCAGCTGGAAGTGGAGAGGAACACGATGGGGGCAGCATCTGGCCCACTGCTCACCAACAGAGGTGCTAGAGGACAGGGAGTGACTAGGGCCACAAAGCAGGAATGAAGGGGTCTGGAGAGGGAGTAGGGCATCTGCCAGGAAAGAAGAGCTTGGGAATACTTAGGGAAGGAGACCTATAGACAGAGGAACAGGGGCTGGGGAGATAGCTCTGTGGCACAAGTGCCTGCCTGGGAAGTGCAAGGTTGTGAGTTCGAACCGGGGTCCCAAAAAAAAAAAAAAAAAAAAAAAAGAGGAACAGCTGGAAAGTAGCTAGGAGGGAGTAGTAAGGGAGATTAGCTGAAGGAACAACCCAGACAGATCCTGTGAACTCACATCCATGAACTAGACTATCTTCCTCCCAGGAGTTGTACCACAGCTGCGCAGAAGCCCTCAAGTTCTGGTCTGTAATGAGAGGGAGGGAGGGAGGGAGAAAGGGAGGGAGGAAGAAACAGAAAGATACAGGGGAGACCAACCACCCAACAGATGATATGGGACAGATGAGATGGCAGTTCAGGGCAAGGTCACCTCTCCTCCCAGACCCCAGACTCACTCTGTTCTCTTTTGTTGTTGTTGCTGCTGCTGTTTGTGTTTGTGTTTGTTTTTGTTTTTGGCGGGACCAGAGTTCAAACTCATGACCTTGCACTTGTGCCATGGAACTATCTCCCTGGCCCCTCACTCTGTTCTCTTTGGTGCTATATTTCCTTCCCCATTCCTGCTTCCCTATGCCCCTCCCCTTCCTCCTCCTTACCCCTGCAGCCAGACAGCACACTTCTTTTTTTGTTTGTTTGGTTTTTGTTTTTTTGTTTTTGTTTTGAGACAGGGTCTCCCTATGTAGTTCAGGCTGGCCTTGAGCTCACTTTTGTAGCCCAGGCTGGTCTTGAACTCACACCAATCCTCCTGTCTCAGCCTCCGAAGTGCTGGGATTACAGGCATGAGCCACCACACCCAGCTAAAGATATTCAAATACAGGTGCACATGCCTAAAATGCCTTAGCCTTATCAAACAACTGTTTTGTTTTTTGTGGGACCAGGGTTTAAACTCATGACCTTGCACTTGCCAGGCAGGCACTTGTGCCACGGAGCTATCTTCCCAGCCCCCAAGCACACTTCTAACAGGGACATGCATTGCCTGCTGCTCACTCTTCCTACTGCCCCAACCCCTGTCCTGCACCTGGGCCCAGGAGCCCAGAGCTGCTGAGCCTGTTAGAACCAAGGCAGGTGGGCTCCACAACCCCAGCCCCAGATGTTACATATTGCTTTTGGACTGCTTTCTGAATATCCTCATTGGTGGACAAAAATAAGGCAACGCTCCTCTTCCAGGGTCAGAAATGACTGTGGGGGTGTCACTAGATGATGCAGCACTTGCCTAATATGCACTTGCCTAATATGCATCCTGAGTTTGGTTCCTAGTGCCACCAAAGAAGAAAGTGACTCAGAGACTTCCCATTTAATGCCTCTTCTAGGCCCGACAGATATATATATATATATATATATATATATAGACATATATATATATATATATAGACATATATATATATATATATATATATATATATATATATATATATTAGGATTCTCAATGTTTTAAACACTTGTGCAGCTAGGTATAGTGGGATAGGTGAGTAATCCGAGCACATAGGGGACTAAAGCCAGGTGAGCTACATAGCAAGACTCTTTAAATAATAATAACAATAATAAAAATCCTCCTCTTCTGGCAGAACTACTTTTGGAGGCACTTCCAGTCTTGAGACCCTACCTGGCCTGTGGCAGTTCATGAACCCAATGGAGCAAGAGCTAGGCTTTTGCCACACAGGTCCTGTATGGTGGTGTGTCTGCAAACCCCATCCCAACCAGGGCCCTCTGTCTTCAGGATGAAGAGTCTAGAAGAAATTTCTAGCCCACAACTCACTTCCTGGGAATGAGATAACTGAGTATCCGCCATTCAAGGTCCCCACCAGAGTTAAAATTGGCTCCCAGAATACCCACTGCAAGTCACGATCTCTTTTTGCACAGGAAGAGGTCACAAGACGCTCCCTCCACAGCTATGAGCACCCTCCTCTGAGAACCTCCATCACTGCTGATTCACCTCTTGGGACCAACATACCAAAAGCACACCGTTCCTCCATTCAATTTCTTTCTAACTATACAAATGTCTCTGGGGAAACTGCTGAACCCTCTTCTGAGAGCCTCCCACACTTGGATCTCAGAGTCTCCAGGGCCACCATCCCCAGGGTTTGCACCTCCTCTTCACTTCCTTGCTGCTCTCAGCTCCAGAGATGGTACCAATCCAATTTGGGTATAGGGCTCGCCAAGCCTGTTCAGCCCCCACCCAACCCTTCAGCCAATCTGCTCTGCCCGCCCCTGTTCCAGGGCCAATTAGTACTGGCACTTTGTCCTTGGCTAATCCTCAGCAGCCAAATAGTTTTCTTTCCTAAGAAATGCTAATGTCAATTGCATTTCCTTTCTACTGGCCCTAGGCTGGGAAAGTGGAAGATTGCCCATAGCTGGACCCACTAGGAAGGAGGCAGAAGTTAGTGCTGTCTTGGGGGTGTTGAGAGAGGCTAAAAGACTGAAGGAGTAGATTCACATCTAGAGAGAGGGTCTCAGAGAGAAAGGTCTTCAGAGATCAGGACTCAGATAAGGAACAAAGAGGACGAGAAAGAAAAAAGAAAGGTGAAAAACAGGAGATATAGCACAGGGTTTGACAGCTCACTGAATGAACGGATTGATAGATGGGCTGGAGGAGTGAGATGGCATTAACAGGGAGAAGGTGCAGTAGAGACAGAGGGACAGATGCCTGCAGGCACTGGAGGAAGGCTCCAGAGAATGGGTCCAGTAATAGAGACATGGCTTGGCAGATAGACAAATGCATACAGCCACACGCACCACCAAACAGAGGTCTACACCAGACACAACCCAGAGACAGAATGGGATTAAGACAGGTAAAGAACAGAAGACAACAGGTTAAATCAGATTTGGACAGGTGTGTGGACAGCAGTCAGGCAGAGTTAAACCTAGACAGGTCATTCTAGACCAGTGGTTCTCAATCCTTCTAATGTTGTGACCTCACAATACAGTTCCTCATGTTGCGGTGACCCCAAACCAAAAAATAATTTTGGTGGCTACTTCAAAACTGTAATTTTGGGCCTGGCAGAATGGCTCAGTGGTCTAAAGCGCCTGCTTGGGAAAGCTTGGGTGGCTTCAGGGACCACGGTTCGATCCCCGGCACCACATGATGCGCCAGCCCTGCCCTCGGGATGGGCTGAGTCAGCCATAAAAATGAGTGAATAAACAAACAAAGGTTCTGTAACAAGAAAAAAATAAATAAAATAAAACATTTTAAAAAATAAATTTAAAAAACTGTAATTTTACTACAGTTATGATTCGGAATGGCTTTAGGCGACCCCTGTGTTTTGGTTGTTCGACCCCCACCGGGGTCACGACCCACAGGTTGAGAACCACTGTTCTAGTCAGACCTAAAACAGCCTAGCTGAGAGAGGACCCTACAACTCAGTGACCCAGAGGGTGGCAGGAAGGGTAGGGGAATAGACATACAATGTCTGTAAAGTCCTTGTGTCCTAGAGGCGTGGACCAAAGCAGGGAAGGGTTGAGTCCTCCCTACACACTGAGGAAGCGCACTGCCTCAGGGGGGCCCAAGGAAATTTTCAAAGGTGAGGTCCTAAGGTTAAAGAATGCAAATGTGCAAAACATCACAATAGCAGGCAGCATGGAGCAGAAAGCAAAACAGTGTAATAGCACAAGAGAGCTGCCTGTGTCTTTATTGTATAATTGTTATGCAAGTTAGCTCATATTTACCTTTTTTATATAGTGCTATCTATAACTAGCACATTCACTTACCTGTGCTAAGTCTGTTACATAATTATGTCCCACTGTGCACATGCACTAGATAAGCAGGGTCACATCCTCAAGTGTCCTTAGACACCCCTGAGCGTTGAAGCAGTCTAAGTGGTTCAAAACAAACCCTGTCTGAAAATTTGTAGTCTAAGCTGGGCATGGTGGCACATGCCTATAATCCTTGCACTTGGGAGGCTGAGGCAGGAGGATCAGTGTGAGTTCAAAACCAACCTGGAAAGTGAGCTCAAGGCCAGCCTGAACTGCATAATGAGGGGCTGGGGCCATAGCTTAGGAGCACAAGTGCCTGCCTGGAAAGTGAAAGATCCTCAGTTCCATCCCTGGTTACAGAAAAAAATCACTATAGAATGTCAAAAAGACAATTATACATTTGGCCAGGGAGATAGATCCGTGGCACAAGTGCCTGTCTGGCAATTGCAAGGTCATGAGTTTGAACCCCAGTCCCACAAGAAAGAGAGAGAGAGAGAGAGAGAGAGAGAGAGAGAGAAGAAAAGAAAAGAAAGAGAGAAACTTCATAGTGAGACCCTGTCTCAAAAAAGAAAGGTTGGAGTTTAATAAGATAGAAAATGCACAAAAATGGACAGATTTCTGATACATATGAATTACCAAAGCTGAATCAAGAAGATATGAAAAATCCTATGCATATACATATGACAGGTATTATCTATCCCAGGTAAGACATGTATCCCCTACAGGGAGTCAGGCAGCGTGGACCTATGATCAGGGCATAGGTGGACTGGGCTGCTTGAAGCCCAGGTAAACAAGTGGCTCTTGGTCCACCTGCCCCCTCACCAAGAGGGAGCCCAGAATTTCCAGAAAGGCCAAGGGCTGGTAGGCCTTCAAAGCCAGGCTAGATGCTCACACCCCATCTGCAGCTGCAGGAGGACAAAAGACAAGATGTTTACTTTCTCCCAGTAGGAGAAACTCCTGCACACTCAGGAATCACTTTACAGCAGCCCCATCTAGACACTCAAAGGTAGGGGCAGACTCACCATCAGCCACAGAAGTGGAAACAAGTATGGCCAAATGTACATGTGGACTCATAGCTACCCACAGAAAGTCCAAGTGGACAAACATAAACATACCTGGATGCCCAATATCATGGGAAGAACCTGGGCCCTTCAGATAGTCACACATTAACAGCTATGAAGTAGAAGCAGCCTCATAGGTTTCATCAGCCACAGACTCAGAGCCACACACAAACAACACAGACTGACAAAAGGATAGGCATATACAGATCTACAGACATAGGTCTTACCAAAGAGACACATAAACACTGAGCAACACACATGCAACCTCAGATTAATTTCACAGACACATTATTGATAGGTTTTCCATGGTGTTGCAGCAGAGAAACAGGCTGAAGGAAAAAGGGATAGGGGCTTTATTTTCTTGGAGGACACAGAGAGAACTCAGGGAAGATAAGGAATTCTCTGAATTGAAACAAAGGAAGACTGAGGCTTTTATGGCCTTTTGCCAAGGGTGGGGTTTAAGGAAGATATATAGATTTACCTGAGGAGCTGATTGGGGCCTTCCCTGAGGTGGTGGGACAGGGGTGGTGGAAGGAAATTGCACCCTGGGCTGAGTTGGAGAAGGGGAAGTGGTCTTTGGGAAGATAAACTGTTGTTTTAAGGGTTTCAGCCATGTTAGATGACCACCATAATGATTCAACAATTCATACTAGGGCCAGAACCTATATGTTATGACACACAGGTCCTCAAACTGGAAATAGCAAAGTTAGGTAGGCAGCACAGACAAATGGGACAACACACACACACACACACACACACACACACACACTCCTACAGCTGCCCAGCCCCCTTCAGCCATCTTTTTTCTCCTCAAGATCTACCCCAGCCTACTCTGACTTCTTTACCCTCTCATACCCCTCCCCCAGCCAGAGCTGCTACTCACCACCTATGCTTCAGGTGGGCCAGGTAAAGGTGCACCTTTATCAGAGTCCTTGTCCCTGGTGACTAAGAGGAGGAAGGCAAGCACTGGGTATTCTTATCTCAGTAACAAGAAAAGTAACTATAACACTGTGCCTCTGCTTCCTTGGAAGTACCACAAGGGCTACTGCAGAGGATACTGAGAAGATTTGATGAATTAAGACAGCTAAAGTACTTAGAATAATGTTTGGCCATCATATTTTTTTTAAATTTTATTTATTTATTTATTTTTTCTTGTTTCAGAACCTTTGTTTGTTTATTCACTCATTTTCATGGCCGGCTCAGCCCACCCCGAGGGCAGGGCTGGCACAGCATGTGGTGCCGGGGATCGAACCGTGGTCCCTGAAGCCGCCCAAGCTTTCCCAAGCAGGCGCTTTAGACCACTGAGTCATCCCGCCGGGCCCATTGGCCATCATAATTGCTAATTACATTTTTAAAAATTTATTTTGTTGTTGCAGGGTCTCACTACACAGCTGGGACTCGTGGGGATCCTCTTGCTTTCAGCATTCTCAGCACTGGACTCTGGCTAACTCAGCCCACCCTGAGGGCAGGGCTGCAATGGCATGTAGTGTTGGGGATCAAACCACTGGTTCTTTAGTCCACTGAGCTATCTTGCAGGCCTGAATTACATATTTGTGAAAGGAATGAGTGAATGGTTTTCAGTCTCTAATCTAGCTTTACATACAAAAAGGTACTCTGGTCTCCCACAGTAGCCCCTGAGTAGCAAAGCAACTTTTCTCAGGCTAAGCCTGACTCTTGAAGCCAACTCCTCTTTCCCTGGAGCTGTGCAGATGCCGCTCTGGGAAAGAGGTGTTCTGGCAGCTGTCCATTCCTCAACCTCTTCTGGAGGCTGAGAGGACATCTTTTCTCAGTGGGGTGCCAGGCAGGAGTTGCAGGCTGACACACTACTTCCAGAAGGGCCAGGAGTTCAGACTTCTGGCCCTGCTGAAAGGAACAAATTTCTTTCCCAAAATATCCTCTTTTTAAGTTTCAACAAAACAGGATGTGGGAAGCACCTCCCAGAGTGAACAGTTCTCTCTTGTGGAACAACAGGCTAGTGGCCTGAACCCTTCTTCTCTCACACTCACTTACCTCTATAGGCAGCTAGGCACCCCACTGCTCGACAAAGCCCTCAAGTTCTATCAACAAAACTGTTTCTTTGCTTTTTCTCTCATGCCACAGCTCAAATCCAGGGCCTTGGGCAGGCTAGGCAGGTGATCTACTAAGCAGTGATCCAAGTAGTTACTTCTTCCCTGGCTCTGAGGGACCTCTTCAAGAGTCTCTGCATCTTTTTTTTTGTGGTCCCAAGGATTGAACTCAGGACCTTGCTCTTGAAAGGCAAGCACTTATTCTACTGAGCTATCTTCCGAGCCCTCTGTATCTCTTCCCAGGGCTCTGCAAAACGTACCACTGAGGAGAAAATAAAGAAATATTGCCACAAAAGTGTGATATCAATAACCATATATTATTGCAGGTAAACTGCACTATGCCCAGTTTTAGGCACTGCAAAGTGGTAGTAAACATGACACCAGGGAAGTTCTTAGCAAAAATTAGCTTCAAAGGCAGGAAGAATTAGTGTGACTTAGTGTGGTGATACAGCCCTCTGGAAGAGTGAAGCAGGATGACTTACAGTTTGAACCCAAACTGGGCAATTGAGTAACTTAAGCAAGACCCAGCCTCAAAATTAAAAAAAAAAATGCCTGGAGATGTAACTCAATGCAAAGGCCCTGAGTTCAGTCCCACTATCCCTCCTCACACACAAAAAAAATTCAGTTCCTTCAATATTTAGGTCTGTATATTATTTGGGGATCCCTCTTCCTGAAATTCACTTCCTCCAAATATTCCAGGGACACTCCCCTTTAGGCCTCCACTCAAATGTCATCAACTCAGAGAACCATTCTCTGAGCAAGATATTAAAAAACAAGTAACTCAGCAGGTGCCATAGCACACCTCTTGTAGTTCCAGCTACTCAGGAGGCTGAGGCAGGAAAATCCCTTCAGCTCAGTAGTATGGGGCCAGATTGGGGAAGGGAGTAAGATTCCATCTTGAAGAGTAAGAAGAAAAGGCCAAGCCGGGTGTGGTGGCTCACACCTGTAATCCCAGCACTCGGGAGGCTGAGGCAGGAGGATTGGTGTGAGTTCGAGACCAGTCTGGGCTACAAAAGTGAGCTCAAAGCCAGCCTCAACTGCAAAGCAAGACCCTGTCTCAAAAAGACAAAAAAAAAGGCCAGGTGTGGTGGAGAATGCCTGTAGTCTCAGCAGTGTGGAGGTTGTGGCAGGAGGAGTACTTCAAGTTTGAGTCCAGTTTTTGCTGTACAGTGAGGGCAAGGGCTGCCTGAACTACACAGTGAGACCTTGGCTCAGAAGTAAATAAAACAGGGCTGAGGAGATGATAGCTCAATGGTCTAAGTACCCACCTGGCAAGTGCGAGGACCAAGGTTGGATGCCCAGTACTGCATGCTGTGCAGGCCCTGGAACCCCAGGCTCTCTGTGCCAACTGCCAAAACTGGGGTACTGGCACATGCCTTTAATCCCAGCACTGAGGAGGCTGAGACAGGAGGATCACTATGAGTCCAAGCTGCATAGCAACATCCTGTACCTAATTAATTACGGACTAAAATAATTAAAATAAAAGAAAATAGGGAAACTTTCCATATCTTTCACCATACTTTTTTTTTGAGACAGAATCTTGCTATGTAGTGCAGGCTAGCCTTGAACTCACTATATAGCCCAAACTACAGCCATCTTTCTGCCTCAGCCTTCCAAGTTCTAGAATTACAAGTGTGCACTAACATGACCAAATTTTCTCACCACATTTTATCATTCTTTAGAGTAATCACCACCTGACAAAAACTTATATATTTACTTATTTAATAGTATTTATTTAGCAGTACTAGGAACCTTCTGCTTTATATTTTAGCTGCTGAGCTATCACCCCAGCAAGCAACTATGTAATTCTATGTATATATAATGGTGTTCCTCTTTATGTGATGATAATCTCTTTTATTTACTTATTTCTTTTATATTTTGACCAACTCTGCCCACCCTGAGTACAGAGCAGGTATGGCGTGTGGTGCCGAGGATCAAACTACATTCCCCTGCACCTGCGTAACTTTGTCTAACCAGGTTCTTTAGATCACTGAACTATCTCACCAGCCCCTATATGGTACTTTTATTGTCTACTGCAATGTAATATTGTGTGTGTGTGTGTCTGTGTGTGTGTGTGTGCATGTGCGTGTGTATGTGTTTAAGAGTACCAGGATTCAAACTCAGGACATCACACTTGCCAGGCAGGTACTACCACTCACTTAGTGCTATCCCTGGCCCTTTGGTTTCTTTTTTCAGACAAGTTCTCACTGTGCACTTCAAGCTGGTCTCAAACTCACAACAGTTCTCCTACCTGTGCCTCCAGAGTGCTGGGATTACAGGTATGCACTAGCATGCTCAGCTTAAAATGCAATTTTTGTATTAACTTTTTTTGGTACTACAGTTTGAACCTAGAGACTTATACATAGTAGGCAAATGCTCTACTGTTGAACTACATTCACAGGACTTTCCATATTTTAATTTGAGATAGTATCTCACTAAGTTGCCCAGGCTGGCCTCAAATTTATGGTTCTCCTGACTCAGTCTCTATGGTAGCTATGATTATAGCCATGTACCACCAAACCCAGCCTGTTAAGTAATGTTATACATCACTCTATTTTATATAATCATATCTATATCATATTAAATGGCTTTTGTATTTTTTAATAGCCAGCTCAGCCTGCCCTGGGGGTGGGCTGGTGCAGCCTGTGGTGTCAGGGATCGAACTGTGGTCCCTGTGCTTTAGACCACTGAGCCATCTCGCCAGCCTGGCTTTTATATTAATAGGGATTGAATATAGGGTCTCATGAACACTAGGCAAGTTCCAACCACTCAGTTACATCCACAATCCAAGCAATGTATTTATATACTTACTATAGTATAATCCTCTCTTGCCTCAGTTCCTTTCACTGTAAACTGGGGATAATGTAGAAAGTTACTCATATGGCTGTTGTGAAGACTGAAGTAGGTGAAAAAAAATGAAAGAATTTTGTGATGCAACAGGAACAACTTGTACAGGTTTGCAGGAATCACTCAATTTTCAGGAATTTTGTGAATTAAATGATAAGCAACTATTGTTTAAAATGAAATGCTAGCCAGGTGAGACAATTTCATCTGTGAAGCTGCATTGGGGAACCTGAGGCAAGAGGATGGAACTGGGTTCAAGGCTAGCCTGGGCTACGTCGTGAGTTCAAGCCCAGCCTGAAGTATATAAGCAGACTCTGTCTTGAAAACAACAACAAAAGACTATAGGCTTCCAATTAAATGTATTCAATCTCTAATACTCAAACTCATCACATTGTAAGTATGTTATTGGATTTTACTCATCCCCCTACGCTCTTGAGGTCATTTACCCTTACAGCACTTTATCTGTATGGAATAGTATGTAATGTACCAGTGCAGCTCATGTTTAGGGATTATACACAGGTAAACTGAAAGCTGATCAGATATTGTGTAAATCATGGAAACTAGCAAATGTTAATAACCAGGGCCCTCAATTAAAGCTATTTACGGGGCCTTCAGGTTAACTCAGTGGTTAAAGTGCCTGTGCGGGCAATTCCTGTCAGGCACAGGGGATGGCGGTTCAATCCCCACCAGGACCCATTTTTTTTTCATTGAGACAGGATTTTGCTATGCAGCTCAGGATGGTCTTGAACTCACTTTTGTAGCCCAGGCCGGTCTGGAATTTCCACGGATCCTCCTGCCTCAGCCTCCCAGGTGCGGGAACTGTAGGTGTGCACCACCATGCCCCACTCCCACCCGGACCCTTAAAGCAGCCTGAGCCAGACAAAAAAGCCAAGACTTGTCGGATCGAGTAGCGAGACCCTGAACACCCTGTAGACCCTTGCCTAACACAAAAAATAAATAAAGGCCAGCGAAAAATAAATAAATAAAGGCCAGCGAGATGGTTCAGCAGTCTAAAGTGCATGCTTAGGAAAGCTAAGGCAACCTCAGGGACCGCAGTTCAATCTCTGGCAACACATGGTGCACCAGGGCAGGCTGAGCCGGCCATAATTTAAAAAAAAAAAAAAAAAACCGGGCGTGGTGGCGCACGCCTGTAATTCCAGTACTTGGGGGTCTGAGGCAGGAAGAAAGAAAGAAAAGGAAGGAAGGAAGGAAGGAAGGACGGAAGGAAGGAAAGAGAGAGCGAGAGAGAGAGAGAGAGAGAAACAGAGAGAGAGAGAGAGAGAGAAAGAAAGAAAGAAAGAAAGAGCCAGCCAGGTATGGTGGTGCACGCCTGTAATCCCAGTACTTGGGAGACAGGAGGATCGTTGCAAATTCATGACCAGCCTCGGCTACAAAGTGAGCTCAAGGACAGCCTGTGCTGCATAGAGAGATCCTGTACCAAAAAAAAAAAAAAAGTGTGAGAAAGTGTTCTAAACAACACCTCTTAACCTTCAATAACGCAGTATATTGTGTATCATTGATTATCCTCACTGCTCAGATGGGGAACCCAAAATTCTAAGAGGTTAAAATTACTTTTTTTTGTCTTTTTGAGACAGGTCCTCGCTATGCAGTTGAGGCTGGCCTTGAGCTCACTTTTGGAGCTCAGGCTGGTCTCAAACTCGCACCAATCCT
>PVJA010033438.1:0-23316 GCA_004027025.1 Myocastor coypus | reverse complement strand
CGGGAACGCAGAGGCGGGGCAGAGGGGCGCAGGGGCTCACCCGCGGCGGGTGCGCAGGCTCAGCTCCCAGCGGTGGGGTTTGGGCTGGGCTGGAACAGGAAGTTAGTCGCGGGAACGCAGAGGCGGGGCATAGGGGCGCAGGGGCTTACCCGCGGCGGGTGCGCAGGCTCAGCTCCCAGCGGTGGGGTTTGGGCTGGGCTAGAACAGGAAGTTAGTTGCGGGAATGCAGAGGCGGGGCCTATACAGAGTATTTTAATGAAAGGAAAGTATATTAAGATGTATTCACTTTTGTCACCAACAGCATATGTATAATTTTGTTTAATAGTGTGTGTTGTAAACTTTAAATCACTAGTAGTCTCATCTCTGTTTTATATACAGGGAACATTTCACTTAGAGGATTACATGATGGTTGACGATCCTTACTTTCTCTGTATAATATAGCCTCAATTTTTATTCCTAGTTCTTCAATTCCTATAGTAAAGAAGAAAGAGACATTTATTCTACTATTCCTCAACTATACTCCAAAGGTGTAGTTGGATTTTTACTTCTAGCTATAAAATAACTCTTACCACGTTTACCTTTCTATGAAACACTAGAACAGTGAACAGAACACATTGAGCAGTAATCTTTCAGGCCCCAACAAATAGACAGATCATGTTTGTGATACTTGAAAAGAAGAAAACACAGGAGAACAGCGCTATCAACCCTTTAAATTCCTGCCTTAAGACTTTGCAGCCAAGGTTCATGGAGACAGAGAACAAACAGGGCTGCACTGCGGTCTCATAAAACAAAAAAATTCAAGTGGTGTAGTGTTAGATAGCTCATGTGCAAGGATTTTCAAGCCAGTTTTTCTAAAAAAGAAAGAATAGCAAGTGAGGGGATGTCCGTGGGTAAATACATGACAGCTACTTAGCTAGACTCTAGGGTATTCTAGCTCAGATATCAATCCAAAGATGCATTCTAAAAGTCAGTTGTGACAGAGCCAAATAATAAATAGCAATGAGGGGAGAATGTGGGGACACATTAGAGAGAAGAGTCAGGCTGAGAGGAGAAACCCAGCTGAGTTCTTTGGTAAAAATCCCAGGAAGGTCAATACTTTCAACATGTCAGCATAAAGTATTTGCTACAATCTGAATCTAACGTGTGAACAAAGGAAGGCTTCCCATAACAAAGAAGAGACGAAGCTCAACGGAATCAGAAAATTCAGCAGAAGTTGCTTTCTTTAGCCAACCCTGCTCAGCACTTTCCTCAATGATTTTTTTTTTTCTCTAGTCCCCTGTTGCTACTTAGCTTTTCTAAGTGTGCACATTAATTTTAACCAGAAATGAAAGCATGAAGCAAAAATTGTCATTTTAAACTCATGGTGTATCTCATCAATTCCTCCTACATTTTAACTTTGGCAGAGTCAAATATACAAACTCACCCACATTGCTTGACTGAGTTATCTTGATCCTCGTCCACCCACAGTGTAGAATCTGGTCCGAGGAATGAGAAAGCCAAGTGACACCTGCCACTTCTCTTGGGTACAGATTTCTCTAATTTATTTGGGTCAGTTGATTTGTTTAGCATGCATGTATGGCCAATGAAATTTAAAACTCCATCCTCCAATAATTTTAGTCTCTATTTTCAATTTTTATCAGAGTACATTGTTTCTTTGTTTTTCTAAGATTTAAATAGTATTCACTATTTTGTTTGAATTATTTTATCTATCCTTTTCCCACCTCATGCATTTTATCCAGCATTTCAGGAGCTAGACTACCATCTGCAGGGTTCTGAATCCAGTTGGTATGCAGAAGGGGTTTTCTTAACAGTTTCTTAGGTAGCCTCCTCTTTACTTCTCATCACCTCTTGCAAGTTATCCTCTACTTTCACATTTATTTCTGAATGCATTATAAAACTGCATTCCCAGTAATCAAGTCAGAAACTTATAGCTATTTCTTTGTATTGTTTCCTCCATAACTACTGAACAGCCTAACAATTAGAAATTGCTGTATAATTTAAATTGGATGGACTAAAAAGTTTCTCCTTCTTTATCTCATAGCAACTATTTTTAAAACATTATTTTCCTACCATTGACATAGTTACAAAAATTAGCTTTTGATTCATTATATCTCTTCTGTGTGGACATAAACTAAAGAGTCTGCTCTAGAGGAAATAAAAGAAAAAAGCAGCTTAATGGGAGGGCAACACGAGTACATATGGCCTGAAAACATCGATTAAAGTTGTCCTGAATGACACTGTCTACTGTAGAAGTTGCATACAGTTTTATAGTCACAGAAGAACAGAAATTTACCCATTACGTTGGTGGAAGAATGAATCAGGCAGCTACACCAAATTGTTTACATCTCTCTGACAGTCTAACAGGTTATCTGATTGTCTGGTACCTTTCAGCTGGTGGAAGATAGAGGTCTGCTGAATTTAGTGAGATATCCCAGGGAGTTTATATGCTAATTCCAACAATGTTAGATCAGATATGAAAGTGAAGGTAAATGGCTAATGGAGTGCTGGAAACAGAGTGAGGTGATTTGGGCTCCTGTCCTTCAGTGCTCCAGCTCTCCATACTGGTTACGCTCTGCTCAGTCAAAGTCAAGCAGTCTGCAGAATCGTTAGATGCAAATTTTCCGAATAATTTCAGTTCATAGGGGAATGTGCAAGTTAAAAAAAAAAACAAAAAAAAACACTGAATTTGTACTTGTAAGAATAAAAATGGAATTTAAAGATATCCTGAATTTTCTTTTTTTCTTAATGTTATAGATATTTGATCTGGGAGATAATTTTTTCTACGTCCTTTGCACCATCTCCTCTCTTTGCCCAGGACTTGCTTTGTCTACTACAATACCTCACATCTAGCATCATTACACAGATATTGCCCTGTAAGTAACTGTGCTTTGTGTTGTACTATTATAAAAAAGAAGAGAAAACACATCTATCCTTTGATGCTTGGATTTCAGAATCTGAAAATGGTCTTATAATTTATCATAAATACTCATGATAAATGGTTAAAGTGGAGTAATTTTTGTTTCGTTTTGCCATTAAATTTCTATAATGAAACAAGTGATCTAGGTGCCTAATTTTTCATTAGCCTACTGTTGAGATGTGTAATAGTGGAAAAAATTGCATTAAATTATGTGCTCAGGAGAACAAACTTCGATGAGCAGCAGATTGACCTTTATTGGGCACTTCATTTTTGTATCTTATGTATTGCTTACCTTGAATTATTTTAGATTTATTTAGCACCTCCCACAATTAAGGGTAATGGACAAATGAGTAAAATTTTGAGCATTTGAGGATAACCTTTTGAAAGTTGATTATCTACCTGTCTATTTTATGAATTCACAAAGCTTCAAAGAGCTTGCAGCACTGCACTACTCCAATCCCCATAGGTGGTAGAACAAAAAAAAAGCTTCCACTCCAACCCACGTGTACATTGCACTGTCACCTGGCTTCCATGTTCACTTTTCAAAAGCTCACATTACCTTATTGCCTTTAGTGTTGTAGAGTTAAATTTTATTTTGAAGCAATGACTTTGAAACAGTATGAATATATGTCATTCTTATTTATTCTTAACTGCATTTTAAATATTCATTGTTTATTTAGAATTAAGATAGGTAGGATATTTTGTCTTTGAAAGTCAGCTTAAATCCTAATTATGAATCTATTTATTAGATTATCTAATACAATTATCTCTAAATTATATTAACAAAGAACTAGAATATATTAGGATTCAAAACGTCTAATATTTCTCTAATTATGGATGAAAAGGCAATTTGAATATTTTAAATATTTAATTTTTAAAGAAATAAAGAATTTCATAACAGGACAATATAGCTATGCTTTATGTTTAAAATTCCAGTTTAAGTAACACAATTAAGATTTAAACATTGAAAGATATATAGTGACAAAAGAGAATATGATCTTATGTGTTTTATGTAAAAACACATATGTAAATATTTTGCAGGTGATTATGCATTTATAGATGTGAAGAATGCTTTCTGACAAAAACCATAAATAGAAACAAAAGAACTAATAATTTTTTAACTAGATAATCATTCAATGCTAAAAAGTAGAAATTAAAATGAAAGCACTAGTACAGAGTCAGGGTGAACTTATGAAACTGTAATATTAAAGAAGAACAACAATCTACTTAAATTTATAAAGATTGTGAAGCTATATAGTTCAGAGACAACCATATTCATGTGACATTAAGCAGAAAGAGGAAGAACATGATTTATAATTATGATATTTATATTTTGTGTTTTTAATATCAGACTCGTAACACACTACATGATCATATACAGGAGCAGATAGTCTTTTTTTTTTTATAAAATTAAGAATGCAAATTTTTTGAAGAATAAACAAGTAATTTGACATTACCTCAAAAGTAAACAATTTGAAAATAGTTTATCTTTAATGAGAATATATGATGTAGCTATTATAAAATTACCAAAATATTGTGTATTACAGAACATTTAATATTGTCTATGTAATATCAGATAGTTGGATTTCATAGAAACATAAATACACTAGAAAAAGTTAATATCTAAGTGATTTCATCTAAGATAACTATTCAGTTAATAAAAACAATAATTCTTTATTCCTCCATATTTAATGAAAAATTATATATATATATATATATATATATATATATATATATATTTGAATATTTTAAACAAAAAACACTGAACAGAAATATGTTATCTGGGTTTATCTTAAGAAAGTGTGAACTCAGTACTACAAGTTGAGAGCTCTGTTTGGCAGTATGAGCCCTGAGGTTTTATAGATCAGCCCAGTAGTAAGCTGAACAATAATCAGCTGCTATAACTGGAGAAACCTCCCTTGGCTGTAGTGTGATGAAATGTTTGCTGTGGTAATTATAGTGTGAAATTTGGCTATGACCAAGAGCTGTCTTAGACACAAAGATGAATGCTCTACAAGACCATGAACTTTCTATGTTCAATTCCTCTCCTGCGTAGCTGGTAACAATTTGCTCCTCTAGTTTGTACTTCAGCTGTACCAGAAGAAGAATAGGAAAACCTTGCCTTAAGATAGGGTCTCCTTGCTTGGCCCTTTTGCTGGTCCTTGGACTTTCCTCCCACTGGTACTCAGCGGAGACAAATGTGAGTCCCCTGAAAATCAACACAGGAAGAGTCTTGGAAAGCTGAAGAGAAAGTTTGGATGCAAATATATCATGAAAATCTTGATTGGTAAATGTAAGATGTCTATAAAAGATTTTTACCTCATGTTTTCCTGGTGAAGTCGGTAGGTACTGGTACTGTGATCATTGATCAAAAGAGTGCAGAAATGAATATTGTAGACTGAATGACAAACAGCATTCACTATGCGTGTAAGAGTGACACAGGCCCAAGTAAATTATGCTGAAAACATGATAGAAGGAACTGCTGAAGTAAGAAGTGTCATATTATTAATGATGCTGCAAGATGCTGTTTTACAGTTGAGAAATAAAAAAAAAAAAATCATCTGAGATTGGCTATTTACCAGTAGAGAGCATCAATAAGTAGTTCTTATATCCTTACAAGAAGAAATAGTGCTTAGATGGAATCCTGCTGTGCACTCATTAGACAAAAATCTAATAAATAATTTTCTCCTCTTAAGTCAACACTCTAGGTTCTCATCAAAAATTACTGTCACTTCTTATGAAGATAATAATTTTGATGTATTTCAAAATATTTAATGAAAATAATCTTCTTACCCATCTTTCACAGGATTGACTCTGGTTAGAGGAATAGGATAGATTGGTAGAATAAAAATAACAAATATACTTGAAATAGTACTTCATACATTTGCATTTTTATGTGTATATTTTTACCTATTCCAAGATAAAGTAGTCATATGAAGTATAAACTTTAATGTTGATAAATTTATTTATTTATTTATTTATTTATTTATTTATTTATTTATTTTGCAGTACCAGGGGTTGAGCTCAAGACCTTACACTTGCTAAGCAAGTGCTTATTCCATTGAGCTATTTCGCTGGCCCCTAATGTTGATAATTTTATGAAAAAATTTGAAGACAACAATCTGTAATATAATAAATGTTGTTGAATTCCTATTGTTTTGTTTAGTGAAATTCTTTATCATTTCTACTTTTTTATTCTCTTTAAAAAATAAAAACTTGGCCGGGCGTGGTGGCGCACGCCTGTAATCCCAGCACTCGGGAGGCTGAGGCAGGAGGATTGGTGCGAGTTCGAGACCAGCCTACAAAAGTGAGCTCAGGACCAGCCTCAACTGCATAGCGAGACCCTGTTTCAAAAAGACAAAAAAAAAAAAAAAAAAAAAAACTTAGTAGCTAGGGAGATACCTCAGAAGTCTAAGAACCTGCCTGGCAAGCGCAAGGACCAGGTCTGATGTCTGGTACCATATAATGTCCACTGGGCAGGCCAGTGAAACCAGGTGTGGTAGCACATGCCTGTAGTCCCAGCACTGCGGAAGCTGAGTCAGGAGGATCACTGTGAGTCAGAGCTGCTTAGTGAGACCCTGTACCAAAGAAACACACAAATAAATAAATAAATTAATTAATTAATTAATCAAAGTATTTTAAAAACAAAAAAGCTAGAATTCAGAGTACTTGATATAAAAAGGAGAAAATATTATGTAACCATCTATCTTTGCATCTGTTATGGTTTATGTCTAGTTGTCCCCCCCAAAGCCTCATGTAGTCATTGGGTGGGGACTTCTAGAGTTTGAGACTTGATCCATGATCCCTGGGATTATGGGTTTTAGTACTGATGGGATTATGGGTCGAAGCACTTCTGGGATTATGGGTGTAGCCTAGGGCGGGAGCTAAGGTGGAGAGCCTGAATGTAATATAAAGAGAGGCAGAGAGACAGACGCGAGCTGTTGCTGTTGCGCTGCTGCCGTATTTGGTTGACTACCTCTGCCGCCTATTTGTTGCTGTTCTGCCACCATGAACTGGATGCTCTCTGCTCTGTTCCACTCAGCCTTGGGCCAGCCAAATATGAACTGAAACCTCCACAAACTGTGAGCTAAATAAACCTTTCCTTCCTTCGTTTTGAGTGTTGGGTATTTGTCCCAGCAATGAGTAAAAAGCATCAATATGTACCTACCATAAACACAGAAAACAGAATACATACAGTCCAAAAACAAACTTAATAATACATTATACCATGACTACCTGACCTTCCTTCTAGGATGCAAGAATGGTTCCACGGTACCATATCAAAGCAGGAAAAAATAATGATGCAAAAAAATTTGATATGTGAATGTCTTATTTTTAGCACCTCACAACTGTAGCATAGAACAAAAGGGTAAATGCAGGGATTATGGGGAGTCAATCCAATCCATACTCAAAGAAGGCCCAAGTGGGATTGCTTTAACCAAGACTTCTGAGCCTAAGAAAATCTCAGTGACGACAATCCTGAAATTTTGAGGCTATTTATTGATAGAACTACGAAACAAAGACAAAAGTAAAAAGAGCGATCCAGAACTCTTCTAGGAGCAGGGGAAGGACCAAGGATCGACAGAGTGGTCTGCTAAATAACTGGCCTAGCAACCAACCTAAACGATGAATTGAAAAATGTGGAGGACAAGAGCCACTCAGACATCCTTTAGGCAATGTTTTTTTTTATCCTACTTGGATTTGTATCCCTTTAGGCTATCTATGTTATATACATAATTATTAGTGCAATTTACATAATTGCATAATGATCACATTTATCCTAGGAATTTTTACTTGTGCATGATCTTAGTTCATCTTTTTTCCATTTCCCTTCAACCCCAGTTCTCTTATTTATACTTTATTTCCATTTTATTCTTTTCTTTCTTTTTTTTTTTTTTGTCCTTTCCATCCTCCTGACTTGCTTTTCTGTCTCTTCAAACAATTACTTGCTATTTCACAATGCTTATTATATGTTTTGGGTTTTAGACTTTGAGTTTCTCACTCCAGAAGGCCAATCTTTTAATTCCTACCATGCATTCTGGAAGATTTAGGAATGTGACCTCAAAGGTCCTTCACCTCTGCACATCCATCTCATATACACTTCTTCCACTACCCCTATAATGTAAAACAAAAACAAAAAAAAAGACCATAAAATGATTCATTTTTTGATAGAACCAGGGATTGAACTCAGGCCCTTGTGCATGCCAGGCAAATGCTTATGCTACTGAGGTACCTTCCCCGCCCCCATAAAATGAATTTGGACCTAATCCAATATATGCAAGTGATGCACAACTTTGTTTTGTTCTCTTATGCCAAATGTTTAGAATTAGTCTAAAGATATTAAAATGGGTTTATATAATGGTATTTTTATCTTTAATCATGTTTAACTGCATTCATTATATAACATGCATTTCTGATGAAAAAAGTTCTGTTAGATATATATGCACAACAGAAATTAAACAAAAATGCACAAAAATTAATCATTTTGTAGGCACAGTTTTCAGTTGGTTTTCTTTTTGTTATTTCAACAATTATCTATTCTAGAATATTAATATTTTCCTGGCCATAATTTTAAAGGCTAAAGCCTTATTTTAATGTTATATTAGAGTACTTATGTTCTCAAATATAATAACCCTCATACTCCAGAATGGTATTTCAAATAAAATATTGGTCTTTTACCTGAAAATTCTTCTTTTAAGGATAAAGGTATTTTACATTCCTTATGACAGAAAATTTGAAGCGTGATTGATAAGTATATACATTTCCATTTGAGAAAAGCATACGTATAAATAGACCCTTTAAAATGTTCAGTACCCTAACTGAATCTCATTTTTTGCATGTATAAAATGACCATCATATCACCATACTAACAGAATTAGTAGCAATATTAATTTATCTAAATTCTTTATACATAATAAATAATAAATGTACCATAGCTGATGATGAGATTATTTTATAGCAAAAATATGTTACTACTAGAAATTGAGTTTATTTAAAGCTATCTTTCAAGTAGAGGTTTAATTTCAGAACTACTTGGGTTCATTTTCACTATGCGTTCATCGTTCCAAGGCAATCCAGCTAGGGTCATGTGAGGTTCTAATGTGCTAATCCCTGTTGTACGAAGAATTTCTCCCAAATGAAGAATAATTTTGTTTTTTTGATTACACTAAAGGGTGTTGTGGTAAATGTTAGTGTTGAGATTGCAATGATATCAAAGGCAAATGCCATCAACTAGGGATGATGAGAAACAAAAACAATATCACAGATGAAGTAAAAAGTAAAAAGTGACTGTTACAACTTAGTCCACAAATGTTCCACATTTTCCTGATAATAGCACTTTTTCTTTTTCTTTTTCTTTCTTTCTTTTTTTTTTTTTTTGAGACATAGTCTTGCTCATGTTGTAGCCACAGCTGGTCTGGAACTCACAATGTTCTACCTGCCTCAGCCTCCAGAGTGCTGCGATATCAGGTTTAATAATAATCTTAAAGTTAAAGCATATGTTAATTAGAATTAGTAGAGCGTTTGCAGAAAGAAAAAAAATATTAATAGAAAACATCAGTGTTAAAATTGAAATGTGGCCGGGCCTGGTGGCGCACGCCTGTAATCCCAGCACTCGGGAGGCTGAGGCAGGAGGATCAGTGTGAGTTCGAGACCAGCCTGGGCTACAAAAGTGAGCTCAAGGCCAACCTCAACTGCATAGCGAGACCCTGTCTCAAAAAGACAAAAAAAAAAAAAATTGAAATGTGTAAAATATTACGGATTAAGGAAAATCAAAATATCTAATATGTTATTCTGTTACTTGACATTTTTTTGTTTACAAAGCCAGCTGTTTTGACAAAGATTATGACTGTTCTGTCACTCCAATAAGATTAACATTAATAATTTTTTCTGTAATTGCTCACAGGTGAGAGTCTGCATTTGTCTAATTCTGTGCACTGAGTTTTGACCCCAGGGTCTCTACAATGAGCCACATTGTTTATTTGTCTGTCTTTGAGACAATGTTTTTTAATCACTATATTCTCTTATTCTGAAGGCTAGACCTCCCAGAGTTCATGACATCCTTAATTATTATTAACTGCTGCAAAATTATCTGAGTTTCTTTTTTAATGTAACTTTTATAAAATAACATCCAATTATTTTACTTTTTGATATGTAAAACTTTCAATATAAATTAGCTCCTACAAATTACTTTCTTTAGTATGCAATTTCTAATTTTTAAGGTATACTAAATTTAAGTTTATATCTATGTTTTATCAGTTATTAACCTAATAATTGTATTTCTGTTAGTAATGTATTTACAAGCTAATTAATGATTCTTTAAAATAAAAGTTTTACAATATTATTATTTTTTACAATATTATTTTTAAATTATTTTATTCCATCGTATGTTACACCTGAACCGCAGATAAACTTATTCCTAGTAATTTTTTTATTCATAGTAATAATTAACAATTCCAGTAATTATTTTCAATCTTATGAAAGAGGGCCTGCTTGGTAGCTAAATGGACTAAAGGACCTGCTTCAGCAGAGCACAGCAGCCTGGGTTCGATTCCCAGCGTGCTGTGCCAGCCCCGCCCCTGGAGTGCACTGAGACTGGGTGTGGTGGGGCGCACTCCTGGGCTCCAAACACATTGGGAGGCTGAAAACAGGAGAACCTGTTTGATCTACATAGTATATATCTATATATCTACATAGTGAGTATATATCTGTATCTATATCTATATCTATATCTATATCTATATCTATATCTATATCTATCTATCTATGTCTATCTATATACGAAGATAGCAATTAATAAATGAGGTATAATGATCATATACACCAGTATCAATTATTCCAATAATCCCATCAGTTTAACAGACTTTTTTGATCCAATGAATTTAAATATAGGTCAAAATTAACACTAATTTTTCAAAATTTTAATTTATTTTTTTATTTTTAACTGAATTAAAATGTTTATTGCATTGAATTTTTGGTGGAAAACATGTAGCATCATTTAGCACAACCTTGTGAAATGTACAAAGCACAGCTATAGAAGAAGCATTCTTCTACTGCTCCCAGTCCATTTCTGAGGATCAAATCATGAATTGCTCCACTATCATTAAATGTCTTGCACCAGTTGGTCACCATGTTTAACGTTTTTAATTTTCTCCTCAGTATAGGCAGCAATTTTCTTTCAGTTCCTTAGCAATATCCAGGCCTCCAACAAGCTCCCCTTTCATGTACAGCTCAGGATATGTTGGCCAGTTGGAATACACTTTTAATCCTTGCCAAACTTCATCTTCCAATATATCAAATGCTCCAAATTCAACACTGTTATTACTCAGTATTTCCAGAATTTGTTTGCTAAATCCACATTTTGTGTCCTGTTTGTTTCCTTTGATAAAGAGCGTCACAGAACCTTTGTCTGTCAGCACTTTGAGACTAATTTGGAAGCTTTGGGAAAAATTGTATCTAGTTCTTGAGATGCTTCTAGATCGTTAATTATATCAAGTCCTTCTACGAGCTCCCCAGAAACATAAAGCTGAAGATAGGTGGGCCGATTGGAATAGGACTGAAAAGTCCCTGTCGAAATTCTTTGTCTGAGAAGATATCAAAACTGCTAAACTGAATATTATGCTTGTGACAAATTTCCACTATCTGTTTGCTGAAACTACAGCATGGTTCTTGAGGAGTTCCTTTCATGAACAACATGCATGGGGCAGCATTTATTAACTCATTCAGGTGAAGGTTAAGATCTTTAATATACTCATTAAAACTGGGTGGGAAGGAGCCACTAGAAGCATGTCACTGAACTTTTGTGGTCAACTCTGGGGCATGTGCATCATCTAACTGGTGGATTTTCTGAGAATTATTGAAAAACAGAAAAGTAGGAACAGAACTAATTGCATATTTTTCAGATATTTCTGGAAATGCTTCAGCTTCCAACTTCACAAATGACACTTGAGGGTGTTCCTTAGCCTACTTGGCCATTACATCGTTCATTTGCACACACTGTGGAGCCCATGGTGACCAGGAGTGGACCACAAGGAGGGACTTGGCTTTAAGGCGCAGATGTCCCTCTGATGAGCAGAGCTCCACAACCATTGTCACTGCCTCAGCCACCTCCCCCACCACGCTTCAGCTACCAGACAGCTAACATTAATGTTATCCTTGGCTCTTTTTATAAATATTTAAAATTCTGTTAGGCTTTGTGTCTGTTGTCCCGCCAAAGCCTCATGCAGTCATGGGACAAACTTCTGGAGGTTGTAACTAATACATGATCCTGTGCTTGGATTATGAGTGGGAGTGCCGCACCCACCCTGGTTAGACAGCCTGATGTATCCTGAGGAAAGGAGAGATGCTTGTCTCTCTGGTGTCGCTGCTCCTCCCTTCTTGCTGTTTTACTGCTTTCCTCTGCTCTATGCCGCTCTGGCTTAGAGCCAGGCAAGCATGGACTGGAACCTTCACTAACTGTGTGCTACATGAAACTTTCCTTCCTTAATTGTGGGTGTCAGATATTTTTTTCTTTTTTTGTCATTTTGAGACAGGGTCTTGTTATGCAGTTTAGGCTGGCCTTGAGCTCACTTTTGTAGCCCAGGCTGGTCTCGAACTTGCACCAGTCCTCCTGCCTCAGCCTTCCAAGTGCTGGGATTACCACCACACCCGGCTTGGGTGTCAGATATTTTATCCTAACGTTCAGTGAGAAATAACTGAAACAGATTTTTTTTTCTGAAGAAAATAATGGCTTTTCATTAAAGAAATATCATCCAGTAAATTGTTCAATAATCATTAGGAAGTCACTACTATACCTATTTATTTATATAAAATGATTCCTTGGTGAGAATGCTTTCTGTCCCAGGTAAGAAATATTTGCCTTACAAATTCAAAATACTGATAATTGTATTGGTTCTGAAATCATCCAATATTTTAATGTTTTTGACAGAGGATATGGAAGGTAGGGCTAGTCAGTTTATTAATTAGAACTTAAAAGTTTAAAAAACTGAGAACTAATGAACACATTCTGTATTACTTTATTCATTTCCTAAAATATTAAGAACAAGAGCATATACTACTAGACCAAACAAAAGCACATATAGGAAGATATATAAAAAATGAAAAAAATAATACGAATAATAACAAACTGGAATTACTGGAAATGTTCTATCTATGTTACTTTGAAAACATATATACATTTCTTTAAAAATTTATTAGGCCAAGCACAGTAATAGTTAACTATGTTGATGATCCTGAATTGTGTAGGAAAAATTACTAGTGAAATTTAGAACACAATTTTTATGTTACAGTGGAGAAAAACATACAGAATTTCAAAACAAGAACAGGAAATTAACAATGGTTGTTACATTATGTATTATTATCATCCAACTTATTGTTCAGTCTACCAATTATAGGCATGAAAAATTGATCAAACAATTAAAACATTAACCTTTTCTTTCCATAAATCCTGATTTTTTTCATGTTCTTTCTTTAAAATTTATTTTATTTTATTTTATTATTTATTTATTTATTTATTCATTTATTTATTTATTTTGTCTTTTTGAGACAGGGTCTCGCTATGCAGTTGAGGCTGGCCTTGAGCTCACTTTTGTAGCCCAGGCTGGTCTCGAACTTGCACCAGTCCTCCTGCCTTAGCCTCCCGAGTGCTGGGATTACAGGCGTGAGCCACCACACCTGGCTAAAATTTATTTTAAAAAGAATATTAAAATAATAGCAAGCCGTTAAAATGATACAGACTTTTTTTTTTTAACAAAAACGAGATTAAATGTATTCTGCAGTGGTTATTATAGTGCATACTACTCTTTTCAATATAGCTCCTCAGATTATAGGTACTAGCATATAAAATTGGTCAAAGTAAAAGTTTTAAGCTTTAACTGTTACCTTCAAAACACTGATAGAACTTGGTAGTGCAACCGTCTTAGCTGTCCTGTGTACATACTTTCATGATTTTCCCCCTTTCTTTTTTTTTTTCTATCTTCTTTTCCTTTCCATCATCTCAATTGTTTATTCCTTATTTTCAGTTGTTTTGCCTTTTATTGTATCTATTGCACTCTTCACACTTTTTATTTTTACTTCTTTTTTAATTCTTTCGTACTAGGGATTGAACTCAAGACTGTAAGCTTGCCAAGCAGGTGTTTATGCTAATATTCCAAGCTTTTATTGTATTTTTCACATTTTATGTATTCTTTCAGGTTCTTACCACAAAGAAACAATATGGTGCTTACACATGTGGGTATGATTTGTTTCACTTATGAATACAGCCTCTAGTTGCATCCATTTACCTATAAAAATCTTTCTTTATATCTGAGTAATCTCCATTGTGTTAAAATATCACATTTTTTTATTCATTCTTCAGTTGACAGGCATTTATGTTGTTTACAAGAATTAACTATGACAAGTTGTGCTGTTATAAACTTCGGTGTATATATATATCACTGTGTTAGCATGTTTTCAGTCTTTCTGTAAAAATGCTCAGAAGGGGAATAGCTGGTATGAATGAAACTTTTAACCCTAGAAGTTTGAGGAGTCTGCACAATGATTTCCATGGAAGTTGTACCAGTCTACACTCCTACTAACAGTGGAGAAGGGTTTCTTTTCCCCCCATAGCCTTCTCAGAATTTTTTATTGGTTGATTTCTTTATGATGCCTTTTTATTTTTCTGGAAGGACTTGGAATCTCAGGGTTGTTTTAATTTACATTTCTTGAAAGACCAGTACAATGGAACATTTTTTCATTTGTTTTTCTTCTTCTGAGAAGTGTGCATTCAACTCAGATGCCTGTCTTTGGATTTTATCTTTGAATTTTGGGGATATATTTTTTAATTCTTTGTATATTCTCGATAGAACCATTTGTCCTATTGACTGTTGGTTACAATATTTTCCCAGTTTATAACTTGTCTTTTCACTCTGTTGGTGATTTCTGTGATGTACAAATTTCACAATAAGATGAGACAAATGTTGATTATTTGAAGTATTTCCAGTGCAGTTTGGTTGTTGTTCATGAACTCTCTGCTTAGCCCCATGTCTTCAAAAATTTTACCTACTTTCTCTTCCCATAAAGTTAATATTTCAGCTTTAGTGTTTATATTTAATTTATTTGGACTTTAGTTCATGGTGGTTGACTTAGACATAGTTTTAGTTTTTGGCCTGTGGAAAGTGAGCTTATCCAGCAGCATTTATTGAAGAGGCTATTTTTCTTCCAGTAAAACTCTTTGGCCCTTTTGTCAATCATAAGGTGGCAGATATGTTTGTGTGTGTATCTTCTAATCTGTCCAAACATCCTCAAGTGAGCTCTTTTTCTTTTTTCTAGTACCATATTGATTTTGTGAGTTACTTTCTCACATGATTTGATGTCAGAGATTATAATGACTTCTTGTGATTTTTTTATTCTAGGATTGCCTTTGTTATATTAGATTTTTTCTAGTTCCAAATGAATTTCAGGAATGTTCAATCTAGCTCTGTCAGGTATGTTGATGATATTTTTAGAAGAATTCTACTAAACCTGTGTAACAATTTTGGGAGTATGGCTATTTTCAGTATGTGTGTCCTTAATATCCGAGAACAAGACATATCTTTCCATTTTCAGAAATCATCCTTGATATCTTCTCGGAGCATTACAATTTCCATTGTATATATCTTTAATTTCCTTTGATGTATTGATTCATAAGTATTTTTACATGTTATTTTGAAGGGTGTTATTTGTCTTTCTCTGAGTCTGTAGTATGGGCATTAATTTCTACTCTGACATTTATAACTTTCTTCCTATTTTGAGCTTTGGGCTCAGTTTGCTCTTCCTTTTCTAGAAGTTGGAGGTGTAGGCTTAGGGTATTTTTTTTCTCATTTTGTTTTCCTAATGTGTTAGTTCACTACTATAAATATCCCTCTGTTAGTTGCTTTCATTATATTCCACAAATTCTGATGAATGTGTTTGAATTTTATTCGATTGTAGGTATTGTTTAGTTTTTTATTTAATTTCATCTGTGACCCATTGGTTTCTGAGGATGATGTTTAATTTAATTTCCTCATTCTTTGAGGGTTTTTGTTTGTTTTGTCATTAAATCCAGTGTCATTGCACTATTGCCAGTTAATGTGGGATAATGTCCATTTTCTTGCATTTACTTAAGCTTGATCTATGGGCTAGGATATGGCGTATTTTGGAGAGCATTTCT
Organism: Myocastor coypus; assembly: GCA_004027025.1. Lineage (NCBI taxonomy): Eukaryota > Metazoa > Chordata > Mammalia > Rodentia > Myocastoridae > Myocastor > Myocastor coypus. Next base: position 7,234 of record PVJA010033438.1, on the reverse strand, counting down.
CATGTGTAACCTAAAAGAATGTGTATTCATATATGGTTGGATGGAATACTCTGAAAATGTCCACTAAATTAATTTGTTCAAAGGTATAGTTTAGTTCTGCTGCCTCCTTTCTAATTTTTGTCTGGTTGACCTATCTCTTTTAGATAATGAGGTATAAGGTTGTCTTAGTTACTTTTCTCTCATTTCTGGGACAAATACCTGACACTGAAAATGAAGAAAGGAGCGGTTTATTTAGCTCACAGTTTGTGGAGGTTTCAGTTCATATTCAGCTGGCTCCAAGGCTGAGTGGCACTTGGCAGAGAGCAGCAGTTCATGGAGGCAGAACAGCAACAAATGCGACAGAGGCAACTGAGCAAACACGGGAGCAAAGAGCAACAGCTCTAGTCTGTCTCTCTATCTCTCTTTTTAAATTGCATCAGGCTCTCTGCCTTAACCTGTGTGCCCTTAGCTACACCCACAACCCCAGAAGTACTTAAAATACATAATTCCAGGGATCATGGATCAAGTCTCAAGCTCTAGATCAGTACTAAATCACATAATCCCAGGAATCATGGATCAAGTCTCAATCTACAGAAGTCCTTGCCCCATGACTGCATATTGAAGACAATGAGTTTTTCCAAAACTTTTGTGAAATAAGAGAGAAAATGGGCTCTTTAAAGACTAATTTTGTAGAAGCGTGTGTTTCAAATGGATGTATACGAGAATGAACCTGAAATGGTCTTAGAGACAGAAGCAGAGGGAGGAGACAAGAGCACATTATGGACCACAAGGCAGATCAGACAATTTTAGGTACTTCTACACATGTTTTCTACAATTATATATACATGCACAGAAAAAAGAAAATAATATGTTATATTACTCTCATTTTACAGATTAAACAGCATATCAGAAGACCTGAATAACTTTATTTCATTTTATGATCAAGGATATTATGAGATCACAGAAAAAAGTGGTCAACTATGAATAGTGTGCCCAAGAGGAGTCATCTAGATAGAACAAATTATCTCAGGCTTTCACAGAGAACAAATTGGTCAAACAATGGCCATGACTCATCCAGATGGTGGACACTGACAAAAGCTCCACAAAGTACTATGCATGGTTCCAGAGGAACCTTGGATGAGGGGATTTAACAGACCTTATCAGATAGCAAAAGTTACATTTTTAGTTATATAAGTCTTACTTTAACTTGGTTTTAACCATCTAGGAGCAAAGTGTACAGCATAACATAAGGTATAAAAAGTAAAGCTATATCAATAGGCTGAACTGTAAAAGGCTCAAGTCAACAACTTCAGACAATTGTCAATTGTGCTGGTAACCCACTACTACTATGGACTACTGGTCTGTATTGGGTTACTTTACTGAATTCAAGTACCTACAGTATTTGGACTGGCATCAAGTATGAAAAGATCTTTGAAAAACTTCAAACACAGCTTCACTAACAGCACTGGAAGACCCATTTCTGACAAAACAAAACAAAAATTGGGGGCATAAATCTTTGTGATTGTTATCTCTTCCTCTTGAAGTTTTCACCTAACAAGTGTATAGGGACCTTCTTTATCTTGTTTGTTTATTGATAGTTTGAAATTCACATTGTTTGCAAAGAGAATAATGATTTCTATACTTTTAAGTTTCTAGCTCAATATTGTTTTCCATCTTTTGACTTTCAACCTATGGGGTTCCTTTTGAGTTCAATGTGTTTCTTATGTATATACAGAATGTTGTTAAATTTTGTTTCTTGATTTATGCTTTTAATTTCTTTTAATTGATGAATTGAGGCCATTTACATGGATGGTTATAATTGATATATATTGGCTTATCTTTGTACTTTTATTTTTCTGATGTTCGATCATAGCTTTTCTTGTAGTTGATTGCTTACTCTGTTTGGTGGTTTCTTTTTGTTGCTCTTAAAATTATCATTTTGATTCCATTGTAGAATACCTTTCAGTCTTCCTTGAAGTATTGGTTTGGTGGTCACAAACTTTTTCAGTTGTTGTTTGGAACAGCTTCAAGTTCTGAAAGTCTATCTTTACTTTGAATGAAAGGATATTTCCAGGTTTTAATGGAATTTTTAGTTTTTTTGGTAACTCTTTGAATGTTTTTCATTCCTTCTGTTTTTTTCATATATTGTCCATTCAAGGTTTACATTATTTATCTATGATCTCTAATTGTTTTTGTCAATGTCTTTTTTAATTATTCTCAGAGATTATTTCACTGTTTACTTTTTGTTACCTGAGAGATTATTTCTAATCTTATTTGCTCTATACCCATCTGAAGTTTTTTTTTTAATTTTATTTATTTATTTTTCTTTTTAAATTCACTTGCAACTATTTAAGGTTTGTAGTCTCCTGGATTTGTTTTGGGTTGGCTGGAAGCCTCAGATTCCATTTTGATCCTTCATCTTGTCATTTTCTATTTTAGGAAGAGCTCTTTATTTTGATTTGTGTTATAATTCTTACAAAAATTTGATAGTAGGTAGCTATATACTCTCAGAATCACTCTCAGAACACTCTGTTACTGAGGGATATTTTCAGAATGTCAGATACCCTTGGCTCATTTCTTTCCGAAGATCCTGCCTTGATTCAGAGTGGGATGTTTAGTACTGTTCTCCTTTTATTATAGGGCTTTGATGACATAATTACCCCAGCACTTCCTATATTATCACACAAGGGAGAACAAATGGCTAAGACAGATGTGACATCCTAGTTAAAGTAGTATAATTAGCAATAATAATAACATCAAGCCAAAATTTAGAAATTGACAAACCTTGGTAACTAAGGTTTTGTACTTCAGTCCATATGAGCAAAAACTATAGTCATATAATAAAACGGATTGTAAAAATGGAGTTTGTATGCAAACTACCTTTCATTTTAGACTGGATTTATCCTGTATTACTCTGGTCAAGGCATTTGCCAGGTTCTAGTTGTTTTCCTTCATATAGCTTGATGAGCCCAGCACATGAGTTCTCCTGGCTTTGCTAGTTATCAAGGGTTCTGAGCACTTCTATGCCAGTTCCCCTGGAGAATGGACCACATACCTGAATTTGTCTGGGCAGTCCAGTTACCTTGAGTTCTGAACACCTCTATGCCAGTCCCTGCTTAAGAATGGGCTAGGTACCTGGGATCACCTGGACAGACTAGTTTTCCTGAGTTCTGGGCACCTCTACGGCACATACCTGGATTCTTCCAGGGAAGCTATTGTCCCTGAGGTCTGGGTGCCTCTGTCCACATTCTTATAGAGCAGTGGTTCTCAACCTTTCTAATGCTGTGACCCCACAATACAGTTCCTCATGTTGCGGTGACCCCAAACCAAAAAGTAATTTTGGTGGCTACCCCAAACCAAAAAGTAATTTTGGTGGCTACTTCAAAACTGTAATTTTGATACAATTATGATTTGGAATGGCTTTAGGCGACCCCTGTGTTTTGGTCGTTCAACCCCCGTGACCCACAGGTTGAGAACTGCTGTTTTAGCCTTTATAATTCTGACACTATGCTCCATTGTCCTTACTCCAAATTGTACATATTAAGATAGTCATCTTTTTTTTTTTGTCTTTTTTTTGAGACAAGGTCTCACTATGCAGTTCAGGCTGACCTTGAGCTCACTTTTGTAGCCCAGGCTGGTCTCGAACTCGCACCGATCCTCCTGCCTCAGCCTCCTGAGTGCTGGGATTACAGGCGTGTGCCACCACGCCCGGCTAAGATAGTCATCTTATTGCAAGCAATGACACACATGTAACAAAATTCCTTGGCTTTCACTAATTTGAAAATTTCCTTTTGCAGCACATTTATTTGGATCTACTCACTAATTTTCCCACCTCAGATCCACACCTGTATTACTATATTCAAATGTTTTCCAAATCATATCTCTCTAATCTTTCAACTATACATCTTTATATCTGATATTACACACACAAACACATACACACACACACATGCACACAAGAGGGTTAGGAGTAGATATACAGAGAAAGTAGCTGTCGTCTGTAAATATTTTTAGAATATGTGTAGACATAAAATGTTGGCAAATATTAAGATTTTTAAACAATACTCAAATATATGATCAATTTTTGGAAATGATATATGCATACCTTTAAAATTTGAAGTATTTGGGGCCAGGAAGATAATTCCATGGCGCAAGTACCTACCCGGTAAGTGCAAGGTCATGAGTTTGAATCCCAGTCACATTAAGTAAATAAATAAATAATGGAAGCTGTAATATTTATGAAGTATAGATATGCAGTTGTAACAACCAATTCAGTCTTACTTTTTATTCACATTAGATTTATGTTCATTTTTTTCAGTTTTGATTATTATTTTCAATTAATTTTTCAATCACTGGGTTATATTAAATCATACCATAAAAGAAACATACACATCACAATCATACACATCCATTCACTGAAAGTCTTCACTTTACACAAAGATGGGATATTGTTAAAATTGGCATATAAATTGAAATGGTACTATGTAACCTCTTTAGTTGGTGCAACAAATTACAGTATTTCTATTACTTTCAGACACTTGTATCAAAACACCAAAAACTCTGTCAGTTATGTATAAGAAAAAGCAAAACTAATAAAATTAATATTCCTTTTTTATACTCTTTCACTATAGCATTCTTTATATATATGAATCAAGAATTAAGATTTAATTTCCACATTTTAGTGAAGTTTTACAGTGTTGTAACAGAATATCTTTCTAAGCTTAATAGAATGTCTTATTCCTTGTAATTTTAGCTCTGCTTTCAACATTTCCCTTGTTGCATAATTCATTATTGTAGATATTTTTGCAAGTATCAATTTATCTGCAACATTTTCATTATTTTTATCACACAATTGCCTCATTTCATAATCTTAGTCTACACTGAACTTCATGTATGTATCTATCTAGTCTGGTAAGCAGTAGTAACATTGACATATCCATGAATGCTGTTACTCCGATGACTCTGTTTGAATGAGATTTCTTCTTTAATATTGTCTTTTCATCTTTGTACTGTATTTTAAATTTATAGATCAATACTCTCTTTAGATTATCCAGCTTTATAAAATGCCTTATAGACTCATTACTAAAATGCAGTAAAACTGCACGTTTTATTGTCTGTGCATAACAGAAAAACAAATGCATACTGGCCACTCACTGAAAATGATTGGAGAATAATTAAGATTAACTTTTATAATTAGTATTTTGTGAGTTAATGTAGGAGCAGGGAAATTTGAATTTCAAGGTAATACAAAGTTGAACCATTATTGAACAATTGATGTTATTTAAATGGATTATCAGAGCCGGGGGTGGTGGCGCACGCCTGTAATTCCAGCACTCGGGAGGCTGAGGCAGGAGGATCGGTACGAGTTCGAGATTAGCCTGGGCTACCAAAGTGAGCTCAAGACCAGCCTGAACTGCGCACTGAGACCCTGTCTCAAAAAGACAAAAAAAAAAAAAAAAAAAAAAAAGGATTATCAGGACTGTACAATGACCACTGCACATAAATACATGTACAATGCATAAATACATGCCCTGCATTCATGGCATCCCTGTCTCTCATAATATACTGTGTTCCTAATATACTATAAAGAGAAATTTAACTTGGAGTTTGAAGTAAGAGATTAGGCTTTTTCTTCATGTATTTGATAATTTATTCTGGAGTAAATTAAGTTTAACTGACCAATTTACAAACTATGTCCCAAGACAAAAACATGGAAACCACCTAAATTTTTATTTGTTATTTTTAAATTTTTCTATAATGTGACATTTTAAAATTTCTTTATTTTTATTATTTTTTATTTTATTATTTAAATTTAACAGTGGTTATATTACATATTTTCATTATCAGATCAGTTTAGAAAAATATGGAACGCTTCACGAATTTGTGTGTCAGCCTTGTGCAGGGGCCATGCTAATCTTCTCTGCATCATTCTAATTTTAGTATATGTGCTTCTGAAGCGAGCACATTTCTTAATTTTTTAAAAAGATGAAAAGATATTTTTGAACCGGGTGTGGTGGCTCAGGCCTGTAATCCCAGCACTCGGGAGGCTGAGGCAGGAGGATCAGTGCAAGTTTGAGACCAGCCTGGGCTACAAAAGTGAGCTCAAGGCCAGCCTCAACTGCATAGTGAGACCCTGTCTCAAAAAGACAAACAAATAAATAAATAAATAAATAAATAAATAAATAAATAAATAAATAAATATATATAATAAAGGAAAGAAAAGATATTTTTAATTTTAAAAAGTTTTTTGTGATCTATATCTCAGGATTCATAATGTTTTGAGGGAATACATTCACTCAATTATATTCTTTGGTTCTTTCTGCAGTATTTGTAGCATGAACTGTGAAATCTGAAATATGTCTTCCTGGCCTTTTCTGAAAGAAGTTTGGTGCAGTGTTGTTGAGGACAAATAATTTCTACTTGTAATTTGTATGCACTTTTACATTACATGAATATAAATATGTGATAATATATTTACTGATAATATATTCAGTGATTCAGTGCTTAGTAGTGATTATTACATGTTTTGTAATGTTTTCTTTAATTTCACTTGGTGTAGAACAAATATCTGCTGCTTCTATTCTTGGCTTGCCTCACTACTGCTCTTCTGTTCCTTTTTGTAATGTTGCTCTTATGTTTAGTCATTACTTTTGTTGATTCTAACATGATACTATTATTTGTGTTACTTAGAGCTATGATATTTATATTTTTTATTTTTTTATTTTTTTATTGTTTAAATTTAACACGGGTTATATTACATATTTTCATCATCAGATCAGTTTAGATTAATACATATAGGTATATAAGATTGATCAAACAAACATTAACCCTTCTAAATCAATATTATTATTATTTTTTCTTTTCCCCTTTCTTTTCTTTGAAAGTTGACATATTGCATATTGTCCTCACAATCGTTCTACAGAGTACAGTGTGTGGGCATGACCCACCTCCCTATTGATGTTGCTTAGACAAAAAAAGGAAAAGAATATACTTCCCGTTGGACTAAGAGCAAGCAGATACATATATAGTCAAATGTTCTGCAATTGCAGTGGGCCACCAGTGAAGCTTGTGATGTTGGAAGCTATTGAATCTAAGCCTCCTAAAGCTCATCTCACCAATCTGGCTCTGTGTTTCATTCATTGTAATTAAGCATTTTTTTTTCTTTTCCTGCTGGATGGTCAAGGGCAAGTCAAAGCAAGACATGTATAACAAAACATTCTTTTTTTTTTTTTTTTTTTTTTTTTTTTTTTTTTTT
>PVJA010033437.1:0-23321 GCA_004027025.1 Myocastor coypus | reverse complement strand
GTATAGCACCTCTTTAGTTATTCTGTCAGTGTCAGCTGTGTGGATGAATCACAACCATTGCTTGACCAAGTTGCTTTCTGTGAAAGCTTGGGAAACTTTTCTCGCTTAAAGATTCTCCTCAGGTGTACTATATATTGCTGATAAGTTTCCTCTGTGGTCCCACAATCTCCTTGGTCAAAACACTGGGGACTCACCAAGTTACAGGATATCACAACAGAGGTTCTCTTCTGTCCTTGTTTCTCATTGGTCTCAGAAGGTTGGAGCTAAAATACTGCATGTCTTTCTTTTCTTTTTAAAAAATTTTTTTCCTTGTTTCCAGAGCTATAACCATCACTTCGAGGTCTTGCTCTATATGTTTCATGCCATACCATCCTCCAAAAGAAACAAAAATATGTAAGTGCTTGTTTAGAAGTTGAGCTGAAGATCTCCTGAGGAGTACAGATGAAGTGTCCACAATAGCTCTCAAAGTTCTTGGGGGTGGGGGTTGGCAGGATGGCTCAGTGGTCTAAAGCGCTTTGTTTAATTATTTATTTTTATTTATGGCCGGCTCAGCCTGCCCTGAGGGCAGGTCTGGTGCAGCATGTGGTGCCAGGGATTGAACCGTGTTCCTTATAGCTGCCTAAGCTTTCCTAAGCAGGCGTTTTAAACCACTGAGCCATCCTTCTGGGCCCCCTGCATGTCTTTCTAGCCTGTCTCTTTCCAGTTTTTGGTCTCCAAACCTCAGTTGTTGAACATCTAGAAGAGAAGTTTAATGACATTACATTGTATTAGGAGCAATGTGCTTAATATCACACAAAATAGAACTGTTTTTACAATCAACCATGGATGTTTTGGTAGTTGATCTCTGTAGAATGTTAACAGACAATAGTTATATATTTTACACAGAAAAATAGAAATCAAAACCATCCATAATATCATAGCATTACAATCATGGTGACATTTTGTAACACACTTACATTTTTACTTTTACATAAATAACACTTTTAGTCACTCATATCTATCTAGTACATAGAATGCTTTTGCCTAACACATTCACCTTTAGTGAGATATTGGGATGTTCTTGAAGGAATTTGTGATATTGGATTGTATGTCTAGGCATCTGCAATATCTAGGCACATACACAGCCTATATATCACGTAAGTTTTTGTTAAAGGTAGAAGTCGGAATCTGAAAGAAAAGTCTACACCCATAAACAATTCCTGTTGTACATTTTGGAAGATTTGTGCATCTGGATGAATAAATAAATTTAATACACAACAGGGGCCTGGCAGGATGGCTCAGTGGTCTAAAGTGCCTGCTTAGGAAAGCTTAGGTGGCTGCAGGGACCGTGGTTCGATCCCCGGCACCACATGCTGCACCAGCCCTGCTCTCAGGGCAGGCTGAGCCGGCCATAAAAATAAATAAACAAACAAACAAACAAAAAAATATACCACAGATTAATACAATCAATTGTCACAGCCATAAGAAAACCTTGGTACTGGTGTATCTTTATACAAAAAAACCTTATTGTCTAGAAAACTTAATCTTTTGTCAATGACAAACATAAACACATCACAATAAGATATTTCAGTAACATTTACTAGAGTGTTCCTGATAAGGCTATAGAGATCATTGGGGTTTCCTATTAATGAACAAAGGTTGAGATAACTTCCCCAGCAGCTGTTCCTTTATTTACCACAGACAGTCTTGATCAACAATTTTCCAAGCCCCAAATTCCCCATTTAGTTGCCTTAACAAATTTCTAGTGACCTTGGAGAAAATCAATTTTCATATCAAATTCACCAGCTGACATCCAGATGAAAGTGTGCTTTGAAAAGCTATAGCACAATGGGGCCCTGCAGGATGGCTCAGTGGTCTAAAGCGCCTACTTAGGAAAGCTTAGGCAGCGGCAGGGACCGCAGTTTGATCCCCGGCACCACATGCTGCACCAGCCCTGCCCTCAGGGCAGGCTGATAAATAAATAAATAAACAAACAAAAGTTCTGAAACAAGAATAAAAAAATAAAATTCTAAATAATAGAGAATCTATAGCACAAATTAAATTATGAACAAAAAATCCAAGAATGCAAAAGAAAAAGGGAAAAAAGAAAAAAATTATTGAGCTCAAAAGAAAACAGCTGCTAGGTGATTGGACAAATGGGCAAACAAGCACACAGTATAATAGAATGGTCAAACATCTTACAAAATCAGAGTGTAGCCGGGCGTGGTGGCGCCCACCTGTAATTCCAGCACTTGGGAGGCTGAGGCAGGAGGATCGGTGGGAGTTTGAGACCAGCCTGGGCTACAAAAGTGAGCTCAAGGCCAGCTTCAACTGCATAGCAATACCCTGTCTCAAAAAGACAAAAAAAACAAACAAACAAAAAAAAAAAAACAAAACCCCAAAACCCCCCCAAAAAACAAAATCAGAGTGTACTCAAATATATTTTGACCAAGTTGAATTATAATGGCTCTTGTACAATTTTAGAAGTTTGTAACTATAAAATAGACTAGTCAGAATTATTTATAGGTCAGTTAGCAGAGATCTCTTATAAGATGAATTTGGAAGGAATAAAATCTTTTATAATTAATGTACATTTTCTATTTTATTTTATCTTAAGAATGCTGGTAACTTTTGTGTCCTTTTCTTTCATATAACTTTTAGTTCATTTATCTTCATACATTGTCTCCCACTCAGACCTCTGATTCTCTTTGGTTGCCATCTCCTGCATCATTTTTTTTAATTGGCCCTAGGTCAAGTCTAGTTCCATCCTTGTCAATTGGCTGTGGCTGGGTCTCTGAGGCATCCCTGTCATAGGACTGAGAATCAGCTTTCTGAAAGGTGGAATCAACTCCTTCTCTGTGTTGGAGTCCATTATACATCCAGACAATATGCTCCGGCACCTAGATAAACCATTAATTATTCTCTACAAGGACAGAAGCATGCCCCAGACCCCTAGTTAGCACTGGGCTGTGTCCCCCCACCATTTCTAGTATGAAGATCTTTCCAGTCTCTTCCTTTACATGACTGAATTGTCTTTCTGTTGATGTAGTCTCAGCTGTAATAGTATTTAAAAAGTTAATGGTGCATATTTCCAAGTGAATTCTATTACGAGGTTTAAATTTTGTAGGGAAGGATTCCCCCTTTTGTTTTTGTAATTGAATTCTTAGCGTATGGTAATCATGCTCAATAATTCCTTGAGCTTGATGGTTATAAGGAATTCCTGTGGTAAGGGAAATATAAAAAGTTTTATAAAATGTTTGGAAGACAGCACTTGTATAGGCAGAACCAATGTCAGTCTCATGTACTTGTGGATAGTCAAGGGTACTAAATGCATCCAAGCAATTAGTAATGACACATGTAGCCACTTTACCAGTGTGAGCAGAAGCAATACTAAAGACTGCGGAAGTATACACTGAAATGTGGACCCAGCATAGAGAGTCAAACTCAAGACTGGAACATCCATTTGCCAAAGGTGATTAGGGCATAACTCTCAACCATTAACTCCCACAGTGAGGGAAGATGTAACATGTGTGAAGAACACTAACAGTTTGTTGAGCTTGTTCAGAAGCATTCTGATGGAAGGTGGCATGGGAGGCAAAAGCCTACTGAGTGGCATTTGAAGCAGCAACAGTGACAGTAGTAAACAAACTGCAATGTTTCCCTCAGTGAGATTCCCTGGCAACTGAGAATGAGAACATGAGTGACTGACAAAAAAGGGGTAATGATAGACTAAACTGCAAATTGGAGAGCATGAAATAAATGAAAAAAAAAATCATCTTGGCCAGCCTGCTTGGACAAATGCAGTCAGTCTCAGGGATTCGATCCCCAGCTCCACAAACTTTACCTGGCCAGCCATTAAAGCAGTCTGAGCCAGCCAATAAAAAAGTTCCTCATCTTGGCCAGTGTGTACAGTGGCAGTTTCAGGGTGATGCTTCACACCACAAACATAAGTGCTATCTAAAAAGAGATTAATTGGAGTGGATGAGCAATATTGCAAGCCTGTAATTCAGTCTTTTGTGCAGAAGAGAAACCTGTACCCTGTATTCAGGTTCCCAGGACTTTGCTGACTGCTCCTGGGTCCCACTCTGGCTCCTACCTCACTGTCAGAGATGGGCTCCATATCTGGCAACCCTCAGACCTGGGAGATGTGACACTCACTGCCTCTGTAACCATGGCTGCCATTATTTTTACAGAAAAGTGTAGCAGATTTATAAGAGCAGAAAAGAACCACACAACAGTTGCATATATGACTAGTAAAATATGTGCAGTATTAGTGTATTGAAAGTTTAAAATTATTATAAGAAATAAAAAAATACCTAAATAAATGCAGAGTTATACTGATCATAAATTTGATGACTTAATGCTATTCAAAATGTCAATTACCCCTAAAGTATACTACAGATTAATTTCACTTTTATTCAAAATCTCTGCAGGAATTTTTATAGAAATCAACATTCAGATTCTAAAATTCATATGAAGTATGAAGGAGCTAGAATAGAAACAATAATTTTGAAAACCAACAGAGTTTGAGAACTTACACTACCAGATATTGAGGCTCACTATAAAATCATAGTTCCAGGTACTCCTCTAGTAGGGAGAGGTACCCCCCCCCCCCGCAACTATTCCTTCTTTATCTAATTGAGCCAAACTAGAAGGCTTAAGCTTTCTCAGGGTGGTTGTTGTTCTGCCATGTTTTCCCACTCTTTATTTTAAAATAATGCTCCATGCCAAATCCTCCATGGTCATCTCAACAAGCATATGCCCATTATGACACTCCCTAATCCAAGTCTACAAAATGAAAGTAAATGCAGGAATCAATAACACAGCAAGTACTCCTGTGTATATCTGTGTTTCTTAAGAACCTGTTTACCCCATGTTTTCCACCTGATGATGTCAATATCAACATACCTATGTGATCAATACTGATGCTATCAATGCATTTTCCCCCTTTTGTGTGCACAATGAGAAATATCATCACTATTTCCTGATCCCATGTCCAGGCACCAATATGCCACATCCAGTGCAGCTGTCAAAGTTCCTGGGGGTATGGATGGTGGGAGGATGGAGAAAGAAATATAAGAGTCAGAATACAGAAAGATGGGGTCAGGTAGAGCTCTCTCACTGAATGGGAGGAAAGAAACTGTTGAGCCATTACCGTGATTCATTTATAGATTTGGTAGGTTAATGTCATGTGACAACTGTCTGCCTAGTATCCTGGGGCACCTTACATTCTTGGAGCTGGAGCAGCTAGCGCACCTCAAGTGCTCTTTGTTCTCTGGACTGGCCTGCTCCATCCTTGCACATGTGACTTACCTCCAGCTTCAGCTGCTCCTCACATCTAGGGGTCTCAGAAACCCAACATATAGCTTGAACAGGGAAGTCAAATCCCAGCATTTGTTCAGTGAATATAGAAACAGTACAAGAGGGTAAGGGTTTTTTTTTTTTTTTTTTTTTTTTTTTTTTTTTTTTTTTTTTTTTTTTTTTTTTTTTTTTTTTTTTTTTTTTTTTTTTTTTTTTTTTTTGTCGTTGTTGTTGTTGAATTGTTGAATGGCACCTGTTACCATGGCAAAGGTGTCCATGCTTCTGAAACTGCTGAAGCATAGCATATCCTTGTCCACACAGAACTCAAGTGGACCTTGCTACATATCTCCTCTGGCCTGATGATTAACTCCCCCTTCTGCCTGTCATGTTATTTCTTAGTCATAATAAGACATCTGTTCACACAATTACATCTTATCAGTTCGGCAGCCATGCTATACTTATGATGATGGGAATAACTTTTTACTGCCATTAGATAGAGTTAACTTTATAATTTAATTCTTACAGATAATCTTTATTTCAGGTTTTCAAGAGGTACTTTAAGTACAAAGTACTGAACTGGCAACCTCACCAAGTGATAATTTCCTTACACACAACACATTCCACAGCCTACTCTACTATCAGCTTTAACATACTGCCCATTATCCCATACACGTCTTTCTCTGTGAAGGACATTAGAAATGAATGAAACATTGAATGAATTAGTTCTGAAGTTGAACTATAGCATCTACTGAATATGTTCACATTCTCAGAGTTACTAGTATTCCTTTAACATCTATACATGGAGGGTCTTGAGATCTACTCAGAAGACTGGAGGTTGACATCTAGTACTACAATTCCAACTTGGTGTCTCTAAACTAGTTGCAACTTATCTTCCCATCAATAAATTGAATAAAATGGTAAGTACTTTTCACAAGATTATTTTGAAAACCAAAGGAGATATTTCCAAAAAAAAATTATAAATGTTCAAGTTCCAACACAATTAAACATATGACATTTTTATTTTTAAAAAATTTAAACATAATATACTAATTCCATAGTTTGTTGCTGTGAACTATGGATATTCTCAGAAAAATCAAACAATTTGATAACTGCAAATGATAAGAGAGTTAGATCTAGAGAAGTTAGCACAATGGTGTCTTGATATTTTAGAGAAGAATGTAATTAATTATAGCCTCTTTATTTTTGAAATCAAACTGCTGAAATAAGCAAATTTTGAACAGGAAACTACAGATAGTTTTTTCATATTTAAAGTATAAAGGTAGTTTAATAAGGAAAGTCCCATTTTTGTGTTTGTTCAGATATTATAGTAAAGGGCAGAGATGAAGTGCTTAATATAGCTAGTGAAACATAAGTATTATAAAGATAAGAAATTAGCCTTTTAGGGCCAGGGATTTAGCTCAGAGGCACAGTGCCTGCATGGCAAGTGTGAGGTTTTGAATTCGATCCCTAGTAGCAAAAAAAAATTAGCTTTTTGACATGAAAAAAAAATCAATAATCATATAAATTTAACATGATATGATGGCTAGAGAAAAGATACAAAGCTGAATATATTTAGAATTTTCTGTTTAGCACATGTATTAATAAACTTCAAAATATCAAATAATTTAACACCAATAGCTACTAAAACCAAATAGCACAATAATAAAATTCCTAAATTTTAGTTAACATTAGCATCTTTTTTTTTTTTTTTTTTTTGCAGAACTGGGGTTCAAACTCACAATCTCGCACTTACCAAGCAGGGGATTGTGCCACGGAGCTATCTCTCCAGCCCCAATATTAGCATCTTAAAAACTTAACTTTCATCTGAATTCTGTAACCAAGCATCTCTTCTGTTCCATGGAAGCTGCTCAGAGCACCATCCTTTTCAGGATTCCCCAGAATTTTCCTGGAATCAGCACTCATTATTTGAGAGTACATCAGTATAAAATGTGGCAGACCTTTGGCATCTAATCTGCTGTCTTAGGGTACTTGCACAATGTACATTGGAAAATGATCTTCGCCAAGATGGAGACTTGAATAACTCTCAGCATGAGCAATGCATGAATGTAGACATTCTTGGCCAGATGGCTCCTTAGAGTGCATTGTATCCTGGGGAATGGGCAGTAGGAGAGTGGAGCAAGCAATACCCCGACTTAGAGGGACTTGAACACTAAACTTTTTAATGTCACCAATAGTAGTAAAGGCACAGAAGAAGTCCTTGTAATGGTTGATGGTCCTCTACCTCTTGACACCTATTTAGATTCCTGCCACCTACTTTAGATGCAATCTGTCATGTCTGAAAACATACCTCTAGATGAAAGTCTAAATGAAAAGATGGCTCAGATGCAACTGGAAGTGTTGGAGCACGTGGAAAGAAATGATCAAAAAGTGAAAAAAAAAACTTATAGAAATATTAAGTAGAGATAAAACAACTGCAGAAAATTAATGATCATATAAATTCAAAAATGTAAATGTTTGATGGTCTTCTTTTCAAAATTGTAATAAGTGTATGCATAAATGAAGCTCTTTGCAGAACATCCTGAAAATACATTAAAGAATTATAGAGTTTGACAAGAAATTTTGAAAACATATGGCATTTTTTGAATGTAAGAAAGGAAAAACAAAAACCACAAGGCACAGATTTCTAGTAACCATTTCAGTAAAGGGCCTTTTAGTTGTTTGTTTTTAAACCTAAAACACATTTTTCTGCATTGGACTATGTAGTCAGATCTTTGACACAGGGATTCTTTTCTATAGTGTCCTTAGCAGTGTGAGCCCAGCCTGGTTGCCAGGCTCATAAAAACAGAAGGCTGTTGATCATTAGTCTGTGTAAAACATAGCACTTGGGCATCTCACTTGGAAAGCGCTTTTTAACTTGTTTCAAGAGGTGGCGCTTAGAAGTGAAGAGAGTATTGTATGCCTGAATGAGTGCACCAAAACACCAGGCCGGATTGGGGTGTAGGCACCCACTTATGTGTGCAACTGCCTTTTTACCTAATTAATCCTCTCCTTACAAGCCTGAGCACAGCCTGTGAACTTCACATTCCACTGGTAACTGGAACTCTGTATCCTACAAAACCTGGACACTTTCATAGAGCATTATTTGTTCAGGGTCCTTGAAGCAGTGATATCTAATGGAGCAGAAGCAAAGAGAAAATGACCTGAGCTTTAGAGAGAACCACTGATTTCCATCACAGATCTTGCCCTGTCACTCTCTTGCTTAGAAACCTTACAGAGCTCCCCTCCTGGACAGACTCCAAACTCTTCTCAACTAACTCTGGCCTCTTTTTCTATGCACATACTTGCGCCACTCAACACTCCACCTCCTCCCCCATCCCTACCGATCTCCCAGGTTGCATTTCCTAATGTGCGATTTGCAGACTACCTATAGCAAAATAAATTGGCAGTGCTTCATTAAAATGTAGATGACTTCGCTGAACTTCAAGGCCACTAAATTATATTTTTTAGTGGAAAGACCTCAGGAATCTGCATATGGAAATATCTTTTTTTTAAGGAGAAACTTATTTGACCACTGTCCACAAATCTCTGCTCCTTGAACATGACAGACATTCTATTTCTCAGTTCCTCTGCCTTATCCTTCTTTTCTTCTCCACAAACTTATCAGACTTCCTTTACTGAGTGTGTTCTGTACACCAAATGCATGTAGCATATACAAGGCCCAGACCTTTCCTGGTTCTTCTAAATCAATGAAATTAATTGAGCACCAGAGCATCACCAATGGCATGAAGAGAGGAAGAGATGTGAGTTAAATGCAGTCTTTGTGCCCTGGATGCCTCCTCCAAGTGACAGAGACTTCCTGTGCCTGTGCCTCTTCTCTTCTCTCAAAGGACACACTGCACTCTTAGAGCCTGTGGAGATGTGAGCCAGGTCACATGGGGAGACTCGCCGTGTACCAGAGATGCAAAGGTGCCTTTATAACCAGCATTCTTTGTATGTAGGCAGCAGTGGTATTTTCCCAAAATATCTTTCACTGAGGAAATTGGCAAAATACTTTTCTAATTGGTTTGATTTGGATGCAAAATTTACAGAGGGCAAACCTAAGGGTGATGTATTTATCTTTCTTCAGAACTTTGAAAAATTTTTATTGTTAATATGTTGGCAGCACCTAATGATAACATTCGTTATAGGGAGTTGGTACATGTATACAACATATCTTAGTTCTTTTACTTCACCCCCTTTCCTTCCCTCCTTCCTCTGTCTCTCCTTCCATCTCTCTTTTAGAAAAGATCTATTTCCTATTATCTTTCTTTTTCTCTTTAATGTGTTTATATTTTGGGTTTCTTATATAAGGTAAATCATGTAATATGTAAGCTATCTGGTGAACCACATAACATGGTTGACCATATTATATTACCAACCTTATGTCCTTGGTTCATCTCACTTAACCTTAGGGGCTCAAGGTGCATCTGTTTCCCTACAAATGACCCGACTTCAGTCTGAGAAGGAGCTTCTGGCAGAACAAAGTACCTGAGGCCAGCGGATGTCCACTGCCCACACACCTCATTAAATATGTGCTCAGTGAAAGATGAATCAGTGATTGATCAATTTGCTTTATAAACACCCAAAAACTAATGGTTGTGGGGCCCAGCAGGATGGCTCAGCGGTCTAAAGCGCCTGCTTAGGAAAGCTTAGGTGGCTCCAGGGACTGTGGTTCGATCCCCGGCACCACATGCTGCGTCAGTCCTGCCCTCCAGGCGGGCTGAGCCGGCCATAAAAATGAGTGAATAAACAAATAATGGTTCTGAAACAAGAAAAAAATAAATAAGTAAAATAAAAAATTCTTTAAAAAAAAACAAACAAAACAACAACAACAAAAAAAATACCTAGTGGTTGTGGTTGTGTTGGCCTGGAATGTGAGTCTCTCCTGTCACTGAAATGCTCCTCACATTCTGGGACTTAGAACTTATCCATTTGGGGGGCTTTTTATGCTTTCCATTTTGCACTTTTTTAGCTTAATGTCTCTAAATGGTATTTCCCTCTAGTTTTGCAATACCTATTTTTCTGCCCTGCTTCTTGTTCCCTCCCTGTGTCCCACATCCTGAAGATGAAGGCAGATGGGATCGTTTCATCAGGGAGCACAATGTCTCTGAGCCAGAACAGGCACAGTAAAGCCACTAGCAGTGATATAAGGGACCACTGCTGGGCTCTGTCGGGAACCCTCAGAAACACTGAGGGGAAGCATTTGCTAACCCCTCTGCTGGCTCCAGGCCTCTTGACCCCATAAGAGGAGCATATGAGAAAGGCTGAGGGAGAAGAATATTGAACCTAGAAGTCTCCTTCCCTCTATGGTGCGCCAACAACAGGCTTCTCCAGAATGTCAGTTCTTTAGCTCTTTTCCTGAAAGACCGTAGGTTAGAACTGAGTGATCAAGAACTAACTTAAGCCCAAGGTTGTTGAAAGACTGCTCTAAAGAATCTCAGGAAAGAAGATTGTGGAACTTCTGACGGCACAGAGAAGGAGGAACAGAAGGCAAAACGTTCTTCACAGTACAGTGTCTGAAATAACATCCATGGTGTATGTGGATGTCTGCATAAACAAGCAAATGTATGCACCTACTTAGTCCCACTGTATCTTCCAGTGCTTCTAATTAGCAAAGATTTGCCTGACATACAAAATGTGTGGCTCTGTAGGACAAGAAATCACACTTTATTGCCTAGTGAGTTTGGTTTTCTAAACACTACAAATTTGGACCTTGGTTAAGCTAACTAATCAAATAAGCAATTTTTGTACCCTTTGCAGATGAGATGAAAATCAAGACTATTCTCGGTACTTATTCACTTTTAGTTTTTTTTTGGTCCTGCTGAACCTCATTCTTTAGAGCCATCTCCCGTGTGAGTGCTGTCCCTTCATGGCTATGTGGTCCACAGTCATCTCCTGTGCCCTTGTTTCCTTGAGCTGCACTCTAAGTGAACATAGCTCCATTTGAGTTCTCTACCTCTGCTCCTTTCTCTTCTTGACTTAGTTTCTCCACCTTCACTGTGCAGGTAGGCAGGAGCCTCATTCAGGCTAATGGCTTTGGATGTATAGATATCAAAAAGGTTGGGTTTCTTTTTTTTTAAATTTTTTTCTTGTTTGTCGGTTTATTTATTTTTATGGCTGGCTCAGCCTGCTCTGAGGGCAGGGCTGTCGCAGCATGTGGGGCCAGGGATCAAACCGCGGTCCCTGCAGCCGCCTAAGCTTTCCTAAGCGGGCACTTTAGAACACTGAGCCGTCCTGCCAGGCCCCAAGGCTGGGTTTCTAAATAGTTTCAATTCAAAAGCTTGTCATTCCCCAAGGGCCTGAATTTCAACCCTTTCTCATAATACTTGAACATAGTTTATCATATTTATCTGGTTTATACTCAGGTGGTAAAATGTAGAACTTCAAAGTTTACTATGGAGAAAAACATGGTAGCAGTAACATCCGTTCACTCACTAAATAATTTTAAATTTGTATGTCAAGCACTAAATGTAGTGGGCAGAAGTCTGAGGGGCAACCACAGAAAGGAACTGCTTCTTAAAAGGACAGAAAAGTAAATCTAGTTATGTTACTGGACCAAGTACTTTTTAACTCCTGCTGTGTACCAGCTACTGTGCTTAGTCATGAAAACTTGGGGTGAATATGCAAGTTCCTGTGCTCAAGAAACCCATAGAGGTCCTTAGCAGCAGATACTTAGAGAGGTTTAGCCAGTCTGGAGAGAGATAGGCATGGAGAACGGGTGAAAAAAATCAGCAAAGTCTTTAAGTCCATATGCACCTAATATTAGAGTATCCATTTTTATAAAACAGACACTGTTTTGTCTAAAAGAAAAGTTAAGTTCCAATATTATAATGGCAGAGAACTTTCACAGCCCGTTTTCACCTATGGGCATATCATTCAGATGAATTTTTTTTTTTTTTTTTTCAGTACCAGGGATTGAACTCAGGACTTTGCGCTTGCCAGGCAAGCACTTATTCTACTGAGCTATCTCCCCTGCACCCAGATGAAACATTAATGAAGAAAAATAACAGCAAAAGCATACTAAAGATAAAATGGTTTTAAAACATTTGTAGAACAGTTTATCTTATACTAGAGGATATACATTCTTTTTTTTCAGACATAGAAACTTCTCTATAATAGAACACATATCAGACACAAGATGTCTTAACAAATTCAAAGAAATCATATACTGTTTATCTTTCATCACATTGGAACAAAAATGCATCAAGAATGATAGAAATTTTAGAAATTATTGAAATATGTGGAGATTGAACTAATAGGTTATTAAAGAAACCAAAGGGAAACTAAAAGCTCTTGAAACAACAAAAAAATAGAAACAATATAACAAAATTCATGGAATACAGCAAAATCAGAAAGAAAGAAAGAAAGAAAGAAAGAAAGAAAGAAAAAATTGATTTCAAAGAACAACCTAATAAGCATTTCTTTCTTTCTTTCTTTTTTTTTTTTAAATGTTATGGCTGGCTCAGCCTGCCCTGGGG
Source organism: Myocastor coypus (assembly GCA_004027025.1). Lineage (NCBI taxonomy): Eukaryota > Metazoa > Chordata > Mammalia > Rodentia > Myocastoridae > Myocastor > Myocastor coypus. The sequence goes on along the minus strand of PVJA010033437.1, from coordinate 10,563 downwards.
GTGGGGCTGGCACAGCATGTGGTGCTGGGGATCAAACTGTGGTCCCTGCAGTTGCCTAAGTAGATGCTTTAGACTACTGAGCTATCTTGCCAGACCCTACATTTCAAGGATTTAGAAAATCAAGAATAAACCAAACCCAGAGAAGAAATAAATTATATATATATATAGATACATATATATATAGATACATATATATATATATATATATATATATATATACATACATACATATACACACAGACACATGCACACACACTAAGCTGCACCTAATGGCATATACCTATAATCTCAACACTCTGTGAAGCTAAGCCAAAAGGATCACAGTTCTAGACCATCCTGGACAGTTTAACATTTAGTGAGGGTCAGTAAAGTAGCTCAGTGGTCTAAAGTGCTTGCTTTAGGCAACCTCAGGGACCACAGTTTGATTTCCCACACCACATGCTGCTCCAGCCCCACCCCTAGAACAGGCTGAGTCAGCCACAAATAAATAAATAAATAAATAAAGTTAAACAGAAAAAAATTAGTGAAATCTTGTCTCAAAATAAAATCAAGCTGGAAAAAACAAAACAAAACAAACAAAAAAAAAGAAATCAAGCTGGGAAAATAGCTAAGTGCAAAGTCACCAGTATCATGAAAACAGACAAACAAAACAAAAGATCAATGAAAGAGTTGTTTTCTTTTTTAAAAAATACAAAACCCTCAAAAGTTTTAGTAGAAAACAAAAGTTTTAGCGGGACAAACCATGAAAAAAAGAGAAGTCAAAAATAAGTAAAATCAGGCCAGGAGTGGTTGTGCCTGCCTATAATCCCAAATCTTGGATGGCTGAGGCAGGAGGATCAGGGTAAGTGTAAGGCCAGCCTGGGCTATAAAAGTGAGCTAAAGCCCGGCCTGAACTACAAAGCAAGACCCTGTCTCAAAAAGACAAAAAAAAAAAGTAAAATCAGAGATAAAAAGAAAACATTAGCTGGGCATGGTGGCGCACGCTTGTAATCCCAGCACTCGGGAGGCTGAGGTGGGAGGATCGGTGAGAGTTCGAGACCAGCCTGGGCTACAAAACTGAGCTCAAGGCCAGCCTGAACTGTACAGCGAGACCCTGTCTCAAAAAGACAAAAAACAAAACAAAACAAAACAAACAAACAAACAAAAAAATTATGACTAAAACCATAGAAATGAAGAGGATCATTTAAAAAGAGGATCATTATAGATTCTTGTGAAAATTTGTATGCTAATAAATTAGGAAAGTCTATTTGCTAACAAATGAGAAAACCTGGAAGAAACAGACATATTTCTTTTTTGTCTTTTTGAGACAGGGTCTCGCTATGCAATTGAGGCTGGCCTTGAGCTCACTTTTGTAGCCCAGGCTGATCTCAAACTCTTACCGATCCTCCCGCCTCAGCCTCCCGAGTGCTGGGATTACAGGCGAGAGCCACCATGCCTGGCTAAACAGACATATTTCTGATCACAGATGACTTACAAAAAATGAACTAATAGGGCCGGCTAGATAGCTCAGTGGACTTAAACACTTGCTTAGGCAGAACACAGGGACCAGGGTTCGATCACCAGTTTGCCTACTGGCCCCGAGGCTGGGGCATGTTGAGAGGGAGATTGAAACTGGGCATGATGGTACAGGCCTGTAATCCCAGCACTTGAGAGGCTGAAAATTGGAGGAACATTATGAGTCTAATCTACACAGTGAGACACTGTAGTCTTGTAGACCCTGTACCAAACGAAAAAAAAAAAAAAAAAAAAAAAAAAAAAAAAAAAAAAAAAAAAAAAAAAAAAAAAAAAAAAAAAAAAAAAAAAAAAAAAAAAAAAAAAAAAAAAAAAAAAAAAAAAAAAAAAAAAAAAAAAAGTGAACTATTAAGTTCTAAGAAACTTGAATAGATTAAGAACAAGTAATGAGATTAAGTCATAAACTTCCAACAAAGCAAGCCTAGAGCTATATTGCTTCACTGCTAAATTTTATCAAAATTTTAGGGATCTAATGCCAAGTCTTCCCCAAGTATTTCACAGAATTGAAAAGGAAGAAATGTTTCCAAATTTATTCTACAAGGCAAACATTTCTATTCCTTCAGAAAGGGAGGTTGGGTAAAAAATGTTTTGCCAAGGGGTTCCTCATGTTGCAAGAACGTGTGCACGTGGGCATCCCTGACACACTGGAACCACAGCTGCTGTGTGGGGATGGAGCTGAGGGCATCGCCCAAGGGATCCAGGGCCCATAACCTGGAGACCTGAAAAACATGTGGAAGACAATCCCAGATGGTCCTCTTTGAATTTCTGAAGGTTTAAATTTTTTAGCATGTGAATATTTTACAGAGAAAAAGTGATATAAGCATATTTTTAGAAATATGGAACAACTACCAGATGATGTGTTAAAAAGTTATGTTTGTCTAATAAAAATAGATTTGGAAAGTTAAAAACTATGACTGATCCTGTTTTTATTGTCCTGTTAGGATTACCTTTTTAACTCCATGTGTATTTATTACTTTGATCATTTTTTTTTTTTTCTTTTTGTCTTTTTGAGACAGGGTCTCGCTATGCAGTTGAGGCTGGTCCTGCGCTCACTTTTGTAGCCCAGGGTGGTCTCGAACTCGCACCAATCCTCCTGCCTCAGCCTCCCAAGTGCTGGGATTACAGGTGTGAGCCACCACGCCCGGCTTGATCATTTTTTTTAAGAATTTTATTTTATTTTTTTCTTGTTTCAGAACTTTTGTTTATTTATTTTTATGGCCGGCTCAGCCTGCCCTGAGGGCAGGGCTGGTGCAGCATGTGATGCCGGGGATTGAACCTCGGTCCCTGCAGCCACCTAAGCTTTCCTAAGGAGGCGCTTTAGACCACTGAGCCATCCTGCTGGGCTCACATTTTCTTTTTTTTTTAGTCTTTTCTTTTCTTTCTTTCTTTTTTTTTTTTTTTGAGTGGGTATCATGGATTAAATTTGATTTTGAGCACTTGCCAGGCAGGCATTTATGCTGCTGTGCTGTCTTCCTGGCTATTATTATTTATTGTTGTTATTTTATTTTTTAATCATTATTTTTATTATTTAATTAATTTATTTGTTTTTTGTCTTTTTGAGACAGGGTCTTGCTATGCAGTTCAGGCTGGCTAGAGCTCACTTTTGTAGCCCAGACTGGTCTCGAGCTCACATGGATCCTCCTGCCTCAGCCTCCCAAGTGTTGGGACTACAGGCTATTATTATTTGTAACACAATTTCTCTTCATAGCTCAGGCTATCCTCAGACTTAGTAAGGACCATGGGCTGAGCTTTAACTCATGACTTTTCCTGCTTCAGTCTCCCAAGTGCTAGGGTTACAAGCTTGTGCTAGATGCTTGGCACCTATGTTTTAAGGCAAGTTTTGAAGAGGGCAAAAACATTCAACCTGTATTAGAAGGTTTGTTTCTAGAAGTCTGGGAACTTAACTTTTTGTATTTTTTCCTCCAAAGTATTAATTTTTATGATTGAATATATACTGAATATTGCTATGTTATTGAATCATTACAGAATGCATTTCCTATGAATTTGATTTGTACTGCATTTTTTATTTTACGGTGTTGACAGTTCTCATGCTAAGTATGCCCTCTACCATTAATCTACATCTCCAGCCCATACTAAGGATTTAAAAATCATTTGATTCACTCTTAAAATGAGCATCTCAATGTGTAAATATCATTTCTAGGACAAACCGTGTGGAAGAATAAGCACGTTGTTCATCACAGAGCTTAAAGCAGACGCGTGGTGCACTGAGGTATTCTTTCCGGAGGATCCCTCTTCCACCTGGATCCTTTAAATTTGCTTCAGAAAGTGGATGAGCATCTGGAGAGAGCGAAGTCAGGCTGAGAATCAAATCCAGATGCAGGTTTTCTTGCAGATAAATGGCACCGTGGATAATTGCACCCAGGTGCTGGGAGAGGGGCCCAGGGTTTCAAGGTGTAATCAAGACTACTTTGCATAAGATTATTTAACAAGTATGAGTCCTTCACTTGTTAAAATCCTCTGGGTCTCAACTCTGACAAGAATCTCCAGTTCTTTCAAAGGAAATACCTTTCACCCCCCTGTGTTTCCCGTAGCCCATTTGCCAATCCCTTTGTTCTTCCTGTTGCTGAATGCCAGCTGTTTCAACTCTTGCACTACCCAGGATCAGTCAAATGAGACTCCAGTTATGAAACCCATCGTCCAGAAGTCCAGAAGTGGTTCTCCAAGTAGGTGAGGAGATGGAGTTCCACCCTTCTGCAGGATGAGGTTGCTTAACACCTGGCAAACTTCTTAGCAGTTGTGAAACTCAGCATAAGGCCTGGCTTAGTGTAGTTTATGAAAAAAAAAAATCACACCAAGGATTTGTATCACAACAACACTTGACATTCTCAAGCTAAGCACTTGCAGGTTTGATTATTTTTGACCGACCTCCAGGATTCATGAAATGTCTTTCATTTTATTTTTTTTTTTTAAAGGATTTTTTTTTTTAAGAATTTTTTATTTTATTTATTTTTTTTCTTGTTTCAGAACCTTTGTTTGTTTATTCACTCATTTTTATGGCCAGCTCAGCCCGCCCCGAGGGCAGGGCTGGCACAGCATGCAGTGCCAGGGATCAAACCACGGTTCCTGAAGCTGCCCAAGCTTTCTCAAGCAGGCGCTTTAGACCACTGAGCCATCCCGCCGGGCCCAATGTCTTTCATTTTATTTTCTTAAGGATCAAAGAGTTATCTACTTGAGAAGCTACACGAGGATTAAAGGCTGAGCTGTATCAGTTGCCGGCATCAAGGAACTTTGGTAATTTTCTCATATCATACAGTCAGAAGCTCTGTGTGAGGAGACAAAGGGGCCCCTTCATACTTTTGTAGCCAAATGCTATGAGTTCATATCTTGCTGAGTGCAAAGCCAATAGGCACAACCAGGAGATAAAAAAACAGAGAAAGATGATAGGTGTCAGATGAAGACAGCATTGGAGTTGTTTCCAAAATGGCACTCTCCCCAAGGATGGGAAGCATAGAGATATTATACTGGGCACCTCTACTATTTACATGAAAAGCACTTTATGGGTGGCTAGGTCTGACCATATTCAGTTTCTGAGTGTTCTCAGTTTAAGATCATTCAAGAAGGCAAAATGCCAAACACATTTGTGAGCATGATCAGCTCAAGGTCATAAAGATGGTGGTCCTGGACACTTCAGAGCGTGCTCAGTTCACATTACAATGAGCCAAGGTTAGTCTAAGTCACCTTACTGGTGAGTTGGAATGGCTCAGTGACCTCGGCTGGTTTTCTGGAAGTTCTTCCAGTGAGTCTTAGTTAAAACAAAAAGAAAGGACAATTCTGCAGGAGTGTTAATGCAGAAGTTTGCCTCCAGTGGTACCTGCCTTACTTAGGGGCTAACATTTTCACTTAAACTGTGTTATAATTTTTTATAAAAATTAATTCTAGGGGCCAGGGAGATAGCTCTGTGGCACAAGTGCCTGCCTGGCAAGTGCAAGGTCGTGAGTTTGAACCCTGGTCCCACAAAAAAAAAAAAAAAAAAAAATTAATTCTACAGAGGCATGCATAAGAAGGGAGAGCCATGAGGTACAAATCCATGTTGACTTTTCTCTATTTTTTTGCTATTGCCTGCCTTTTATTTTGTACTTTGTACACAGGGTTAATGATATAAGAGAGCTCATGTGATATTTGAGCTTGTATGTTTGACTTACTTCAATTAGCATTACAGTCTTGACTTGCTTTTAATGAGTTTTGTTGCAGTTTTTGCTTTCTAACTCTTAGATTTTAAGATCGAACAAGACAAATTCCATATCTATAATTTATAACTTTTACTTAGTGTCTTTAGGCTGTTAGAATTAGACAATCAATAAAAGGAAATCAGGGCCAGCGACATAGCTCAGCAGTCTAAAGCACCTGCTTAGACAAGCTTAGGCAAGCTTAGGTGACCACAGGTTCTATCCCTGGCACTACATGCTACACCAGCCCCAGGGGAGGCTGACCCAGCCATAAGATGAATAAATAAATAAATAAATAAATAAATAAATAAATAAAGTTAAAAAAGGAAATCAGAAGAGTGTCTGCTTCACAGATCTTATCCACTGATATGAGCAAGGCCATGAGCAACATGCTCACAAACTACATTCAGAGGGTCACATATCATGCAAAGAAAGAGAGTAAGCTCCTATTGCAACCTGTCCAGAGGTCAGTTTCAGCCTGTCCAGGGTAGGCCTTCATGGACCCTGTGTCCTTCTGCTCATCACATACTGCTCCATCCATGGGGTGGTTAATGTAGGGCTCCCTCTCCCATGGGGAGTTAATTGGAAATGTTACACTTCAAGGGAAAAACAAAAGTAATGGAAAAGGCATCTGTGTGTGACCAAAGTCTTAACTGAAAACAGGCTTTCTCTTCTCCCATTCTGGGAAACCAAGGAGGAGAAGCAGCCAGGGAGAGAGCAAATGCAGATGCTCATCTGGGGATGGAATGGTGTGTGTGTGTGTGTGTGTGTGTGTGTGTGTGTGTGTGTGTGTGTGTGTTTGCAAGGGGGAGATATATATGAAGGAGTTGGCAGTTGGGGGAGTTGGGGTTGAGAAGGAAGGTTGGTGCGAGAAATGAAGAAGGGAGAAAGGCTGGAATCAGTGGTAGGACAGACTCCTGTTTTCTTGTGTGGTTGGGGTAGAATGAATGATGGATGAATTCCTTCAGAAGACAAGTAGGGTTTTGTCTGGTAACCTCTCAGGAACTGAGAGTTTTTCCTAGCAGCTTGAATACTTTGGCAAATAAGTACCACATTTAGTATATATTGTATTGTATCTCTTAATATTTTGTCAGAACAAATTCCTAGCCAGATAAACTTATCTCTTCCCAGGACTACTCCTGAATTGCTCACTGGCTGCTCTTCTACTAACCCCTACCACACTGTCTTTATTTTTATTTTCAATTAGCCACTTCTTCTTTATTTTCTCAAGCCAAATTTTATGGAAAATGTAAGTCCAAATGTCACAAACACAGACTCATGGCTTGATATATGTGTCATCCCAATCTATTGTTCTGAAGAATATTCATTCATTCCATACACTTTTATTGAACTTTTTTGGCTCGGTAATGGTGCCAGGCACTGGAAGAAAATGATATAGTCACTTTCCTTTGGTCTATCATGAGACAAATAAATGGACAACTGGGACATGAGGTGATTTAAAGAGTCATGAAATCCCAGAAGGAACTCAACCAAATATGTCTTGAGAGGGGTGAGAACTTTTTAGCGATTGTATTTGAACTGCTTCTTGAGTAAAGAGTGAGTGTTGCAGTCACTGATTGGCCAATGGAAGTTTCAGGCCAAGAGGAGGATGGTGGACTGAGAGACAAAGGATTTAATTAATTCCCACCCCATTGTGGCTTCTTGTAAACTAGGATAGTCTCAGTGTGGCCATCTTCATCGTGTCCCTGGGAATCCCTACTCCACTATGTAATTAGAAAGACTATAAAACAACCAATGTGTTATGTGTGGCCAAGGCTTCTGTTTCCTCAGCCTCTTTCCACACTCACCCTGGCAGCCACACTATACATCTCTCTGTGTTCAGGTGCTCAAATTCTAGAAACCAGACTGCTAAATCTACCAGGCCTTACCATTCTGTCTTTCCACCTCTCTCCACTCATACCAGTGCTGAACTAGCTCTGTGCCTTCTGTGAAGTTTGGGCCCTTAATCTCCGCTCTCCATCTTAGTCCAGCTGCTCTCCTGACATTGGTCACCTTCACCCTACTGTGGCTTCAAGGTCAACCAGTAAGTGATTCTCTCTGGCTGTCTTTGTGTCTTTGCCTCTTGGCTCCCACTACATCATATCCGATCCATGCCCAATTGCACTGTCTTCCCCAGAGTCCTCCTCATGGTATGCAAGAAAACACTACAGTCCAGAGAAAAAAACTATACATTCTGTTACACTTGGATGCTTTCCAATAACTGCTGAGCCCTCTCTTATTTCTTCATTATTTTCCAATTTCTCTCTATTGCAATAAGCCTATCTGTAAAAGGATCAATCTGAGACATGGTTGAAGCCCAACGTGTTCATTTCTGTTATGGTTTATATCTAGTTGTGCCCCCAAAGCCTCATGCAATCAAGGGGCGGGGACATCTAGAGTCTGAGACTTGAATGATGATGTTGGGATTATGGTCTGAGTACTGCTGAGACTATGGGTGTGGCCTGAGGTGAATAGGCTAAGGCAGAGAGCCTGATGTAATTTAAAAGAGAAACAGAGAGACAGACTCTCGCGGTTGCTCTCTGCTCTCCTAGTTATTCCATTGCCTCTGATGCCATTGTTGCTGTTTCGCTGCCATGAACTGCTGCTCTCTGCCATGTGCCACTCAGCCTTTGAGCTGGCCAAATATACACTGAAACCTCCAGTAATTGTGAGCTAAATAAACCTTTCCTTCCTTCATTTTGGGTGTCAGGTATTTGTCCCAGCAATGACCGAAGAAGTAATTAGGACAAATTCCTTTTCTTCCCCTGATTTCTTGTCCCACTACCAAGAGGGTGTAGTCCATGCCTTTGCATTCTTCTTACATTTATAATTTTCTTCAACTTTTAAGTTTTTGCCATCTTGCACAAAGTGATTCATCTTTCCTCATTCTTAGCTTACATGTAGTGATTAACAGCACATGGTCTAAAACAACGAGCTAGCTCTAATTGTATTGCTGAGCTTTAGTTTATTCTCCAGCAAAATGGAAAGTACAACACATAAGATTACTCTGGCCAAGCCGGGCGTGGTGGCTCATGCCTGTAATCCCAGCACTTGGGAGGCTGAGGCAGGAGGACTGGTGCGAGTTCGAGACCAGCCTGGGCTACAAAAGTGAGCGCAGGACCAGCCTCAACTGCATAGCGAGACCCTGTCTCAAAAAGACAAAAAAAAAAAAAAAAAAAAAAAGATTACTCGGGCCATAGGCTGTTCAGATAATTAAATGAAGTAGTATGTATTAAGTGGTTAATTTAGTATCCTTTACATGGAGCATTAACTAAGTGTTAGTTAGAACTCAGAGAAAGAGTTCTTCCTCCTTGCTTGCAATAAACTTGTGCTTCGCGTTTTGTCTTCTTCAGATCCTTAAAAGACCTTTCTGAGCTGGGGAGATAGCTCCCCCACTATTGGGCAGAGCTCTAAGTGCCTGCCTGGTTCAATCCCTGGTACCACATGCCCTACTGACCCTGGAACCCTGGGTGCACTGTGCAGCCATGGAAACTGGGCATGGTGGCATGAGCCTGCGATTTCAGCATTGGAGAGGTGGGGACAGGAATATCACTATATTATATAAGTCTGAGCTGAGTAGTGAGATCCTATATGAAATAAGTAGATACTTTTTTAAAAAAAGACCTTTCTCCAGCAGACTAAGCACTTGGTTAAGTAAGCAGAGGGTCCAGGGCTTGATCCCTGGCACCACATGCTGAACTAGCCCTGCCCCCAAGCGCACTGAGCAGGTGATGGAGTCCAGGTGTGGCAGAGCACACCTGTAATCCCAGCACTAGGGAGGCAGAAATCAAGAGGATCACTATGAGTTTGTGTGCGACTCTGCATACACACACACACACACACACACACACACAAAACAACTTAAAAAAAGACCTTTCTCTACAGAGAACCTCTCTTGCTTCTTCAATCTCTTCCTTTGCATGACCTCTAAAACTATAAACACGTCAAATCTTTCTCATCTTTATTATTATTTATTCATTTATTTATTTGGTAGAGGGTCTTGCATACAGCTTGGACTCATAGTGATCCCACTGCCTCAGCCTTGCCGGTGCTGGAATTACAAGGAGAGAGCCACCACGCGTGGGGTGGCCCAGCATGTGGCACTGGGGATCAAACCTGGGTCCTGTGCTTGCCAGGCAGGCACTTAGAGCCTTGAGCCATCTCTCCAGCCCAACCTTCCTCATCTTTAAAACAACCAATTAGAAATCACATCTTGGGTCTGGCACGTCCCTTAGCTCTCCGTGCCTTTCCTTCATTCCCTTTTCCAAATGGCGCTCGAAGTCACCAGATTGCCCAGCACTTGCCCACTTCCACGCTCTCCCTCAGTCCCTTAAAATCTGGCTCCCACCCTCGTGAGACAACAGGTCACAAATACCTTTCGCAGAGCTCGCTGACATTTTCTTGGTTGTGCCTTTCTCCGTGGTCTCTGCAATGCATGGTGTGGTTACCCCACGCTGCTGCAGTCTCCCCTTCTTTGGTGAGCCTGGCTCTGACCTCTTCGGGCTGTGCTGCCTTCTGACCACCCATCTCTGTTCCCGCACCCAGGCTTCTCTTCCTCTTTTCCATCCCCAGATGCAGTTTCTGAGAATGCGATCTCAGCCTTCTTTCCCGCTGCTTCTGTGGCCTTCAGTCTCCGTCGCTGTGACGCTGCTCAGGTCGTTCGTTCATGGGCGCAACTCAGTTTGGTATTAATTTGAAGAGTCGAACTTTTTGACATTTTATTTGAGGTGCATGCGCAGGAGTAGCTCTTCCACATCTGTAGCCAGAGACATGAAAAGATCTTCTTATCTCACTGTTGGGAATAGCAAAACTCCAAATACAATGTGTATAATTAACAGTAAGAGATAAAGAATGTATAGATCCA
>PVJA010033436.1:12156-23426 GCA_004027025.1 Myocastor coypus | reverse complement strand
TTTTTTTTTTTTTTTTTTTTTTTTTTTTTTTTTTTTTTTTTCCTAAGCAACATCAATAGGGAGGTGGGTCATGTCCACACACTGTACTCTGTAGAATGATTGTGAGGACAATATGCAATATGTCAACTTTCAAAGAAAAGAAAGGGGAAAAGAAAAAAAAAGTAATGTGGATTTAGAAAGGTTAATGTTTAATTGTTTGATCAATCTTATATACCTATATTATTAATCTAAACTGATCTGATGATGAAAATATGTAATATAACCATTGTTAAATTTAAACAATAAAAAATTGAAAAAAAAATAAACTACATACTGAAAAAAAATGCCTTCTTCAAGAGTAATTAAAATACATATCAATAATGATCATGGACACTTTATTATACAGTACAGCACCAGATCATACCCTTTTTCTCTAAATGTGATCGTATAACTATCTATTGTCCAGAATCTCCCCATCTTCTCTTCCCTCACTCTTTATTCCTAAGATGGACTCCTTTGGATAATTTTACTTATTGTGAGCTATAGTGTAGTAATTCACTAAATGTATAATCAAATTATGCCAATTAACATCCCCTCGATATTATTTATTTGTGTGGGATTAAGAAGCTTTGAACTCCTCTGTTCTATTTCTTTATAAATTGTATTATAATTTTCTATGAACTCAAGTCATAGCACTATGCTGTGGAATATCAAAACTTATTTTTACTTTCTAACTGTATTTGGTTATGAAGTATCCAAACTTCTTTCATTCTTCTTCCCCTTACCATTTCTCATCACTAAAAACCATTATCTATTTTCTTTTTTTTTCAATTATTTATTTTCCATGACTATGAAATTAACATTTTACACTTTGGTATATGAATGAGAGTATGTGTCTTTATGTGTCTTGCTTATTTATCTTAATAATGTCCTCCAGTTTCATTTGCATTGCTGCAAATGATGGGATTTCATCCCTTTTTTTTTTTTGCTTTTTGAGACAGGGTCTCACTATGCAGTTCAGGCTGGCCTTGAGCTCACTTTTGTAGCCCAGGCTGGTCTCGAACTCACATCGATCCTCCTGCCTCAGCCTCCCGAGTGCTGGGATTACAGGCGTGCGCCACCACGCCCGGCTTCATCCCTTTTAATGGGTAAATTATTATACTCCATTGCGCATACATAGCACGTTTTCCTTTACAGCTTACGTGTGCTTTCTGCTATGTTGTTGGACAATTCTACTGATTCTAGATTTTCCCCATGATGATTAGTGCTGCAGTAAGTATAAGAATATAGGTATATCGTCGACAAATAATCTTATTTTCATTTGCATGTTGTTGCAGTTATGTCTATACATCCCAGCAAAGCCTCATGTGGTCATGGGGGACAAGATTTTCAGAAGCTGTTGGATCTAGAATTTGTGAGTGATTTGTGGTCTAGTAGTGAGATTAGGGGTGTAAGTGCTACACCTGCCTAGGGGGTGGATAGCCTGCATACAGTGTAAGTGTTGGAAAAAGCTTTCTCTCCCCTCCTATCTTTATGATTTTGGTGTTTATCACTGCCACAAATGGTTGTCTTTCTCTTATGCCCCTCTGTCTTGGTGCCAACTAATTATATACTAAAGCCTCTACAAACTGTGATCTAAATAATCCTTCCCTGGAGGCTGGGGAGATAGCTCAGTAGAATAAGTGCTTCCCTGGCAAGTGCAAGGACTTCAGTTCAATCCTCAGTTCTACAAAAAGAAAAAAATTCAAAGGAAGAAAATAATCCTTCCCTCCTTAACCTTGTGTGTTGAGACTTTTTTCTCAGCAATGAGAAAAGTAACTGAATGTATATATATATATATATATATATATATATATATGTATATATACATATATGTATATATATATTCAGTAATAGGATAGCTAGATTGTATGTTAGTTCTGTTTTCAGTATTTGAGTAACTTCCGTAATACTATCCATACTACTACTAATAAATGACATCCCTACCAATGTCATGTAAATTCTCCTTTCTGTGTATCTTCACCTCTATTTGTTATATTTTGGCCTTTTGATGATAGCCATTCCAAATAAAACAAGATGCAATTTCATGATGATTTTCCCTTTTTTGCAAAAATTAGTAATATTAAGCGTACTTTCAGTTGTTTATTTAACATTTGTATATTTTATTTTGAAAAATACATATTTAGATTTATGTACTCATTTTTAGACTAGATATTGTACTTGCTGTTGGACTACTGAGTTTCTTACATATTCCAGAACTTTTTTCCTTGACAGATTAATAGTTTGTAAATATTTTTCCTATTCTAAAGACTATCTCTTTACACTATTGTTTCTTTTGCTATGCAGAAGGTCTTAATTTGATGTATCTTCATTTGGCAAAATTTTTTATAAACTTTTAATTTATATTTCCATTTAAATTCAGGTCACTTATTGTTGACAAACTTATTAAGCTAGCAATGTGCAACTAAGTTGACTTTCATAGACTGTAAGCAATTTATACCTCTACTGTTGATTGCTTTTATCTTCAAGGATTTCATGAATGTCAGGCTAAAGACAAAACCTCTTCAGGGCTTAGCTCCTTCTCTCTATTAAATGTCAAAAGACGTTGGACCTAAAAATAGAACTCATCTTTATTAGTTAGTTGGTTTTTACATTTCCATCTCATCTTATGGGGGGTTTCAACTTCAGAAAAACAGAGGTGCAATCTAAGTTTTAAGCTTAAATTGATTCTGGTCCTTAAACTAGAGATGACCTCAAGTGAGCTCATATTTTTCCCTTACAGAAATTATAAATTGATGCAATAAATACTGAGTCCCTACTATGGATTGTGCCAATGGCAAGCATTCTTTTGGAGGGATTGGCATTATACAAATATATACAAGTAACTTAGCACTTTGAAATCACCGTTAATATTAAAGGTAGAATATGAACTCCAAGGCTCACCATTTCTGCTTTCAAAATGCAGAAGTCATCATATAAAAAAGAGGTAAATGCACTTTTCTGTAGCAGATCCATCTCCGCACATACCACTGACCACAGCAGTCACCTCCCTGCTCAAGCTCAAGAAGTAAGAGAACTCTGTTCCTGCCTTTGATGGAGAATGACAAGGACACATGCCTGCAAAGCACATTGAAGGCTGCCAGTTACTTGCCTGAATAGGTCCCTTAATTATTGACACATCATTACAAAGAAATATTTGTGAATTATCTGCTGTACAGTTTTTTTTTTTTTTTCTGTCGGTGAAAAGTAAAGCTTGCAAAAACATGAGGTTTTCACATTAGAAAATATAGTGTGAAAACTGTAATATAACAGAATAACTGTAAAGGAATTTTTTTGTTTTTTCTTATCTTTTAAATTTCATACATTTTGGAAACATTTAGGGAGAGAAAATAAATTAATTCAAAGAGTTTTAAAACATACTCTTCATATTTTATTTTTTAATAATACTTGAGCTCAAATCAATAGTATTGAATATTTCAATTTTATAATATCTCATTATACTGTCACTTTCCAGTCTATTGTTCTTCATAACACCATCTTACTTATGTTTTATTGTATGCTATAAATGTATAATTACTATAATTTATCCTCCTCATAAAGATATAATTTAATGAATAACTCTTGCTGTTTAAATGTATGCTAACCAACAAAATATTATTTAAGTAAAACAAGAAATAGAAAATAACTTCTGGTAGGATGATTTCAGATATTAATTTTATTGCTAGAAATACATTATAAGCACAACTAATTTAGAAACCCCTTTCCTCCAATTCAGATTATAGATATGGCCGAAATTGGCCCAATATGTATTTTAACTCTATCCACATAAAACTTCCATCCCCATTTCAATTATTCATTCAATAATCCATTCATTGTGTCATACATGTGACAGATATTTACACATGGTCATAATTTTGGCATGAATAGTTATGAGTGGAAAATCCAGGTATTAATCAAAACCTTGAGATATTCTTGACCTTGAGATGCTCAGTTGCTCACTTGTAAGGGGCTATTTACCTAAATAACAATAACCCAAAAATTTAAAACGAGGCAGCCATTTTAAAAGATTCATCATTTTGGGTCGCTTCAGCACATAAAACATAAAACTCAAGCATGGCTCCAAAGAGATTTATGTTAAAATTGAAATTCAGGACTGGCAAGATATCTCAGAGGACTAAAATGCCTACTTAGGCAAGACTAGGCAAGTGCGGAAATGTGGTTGGATCTGTGGTACCACATGTTGTGCAAGCTTCTCCCTGGGGCCAGCTAAGTAGACCACAGAGTCCAGGTACACATCTGTAATCCCAGCACTGGGGAGGCTGGAAAACAGGAGAACAAGAAGTCTGAGCTATTTAGTGAGACCCTGTAACAACCAAATACATTTTCTAAAAAATTGAAAAATCGAAATTCTTAGCTTTGCTATACACAACTGGCCATGTTTGGGTTGTTCTTGGCCTGTCACCCATCTTCTCTGCTCTTCTTTATCTACTGCTTCAGCCAGGGCAAAGATTTTTGTTTGTTTGTTTTTTGTTTTTCAGAAGATTTCAGGGGCCAGAGAAATAGCTCAGTGGCCTAAGTGCCTGCTTAGGCAAGCTCAGGGCCCTGGTTCAATCTCAGCACCACATGCCATGCTGGCCCCATCCCCAGCCATGCTGAGCAGGCAGCGGAGCCAGGGCATGGTGGCACATGACTATAATCCCAGCACCGAGGAGGCTGAACACAGGAGAATCACTTCAAGTGCAAGCTATATAGTGAGACCCTGTACCAACTCATTTAAAAAAGTTAAAAATGTTCTCAAATGTCTTTTGATGTAGGATGTGCTATGTTTTGCTTTGTTCCCTCTGCCTGGAAAACAGGAACTTGTACCAGCAGCCCTCAAGATCCTCAGGGGTCAAAGATTCTAGATAGCTGTTTGCCAAACTTTCACATAAACCTAAAGAATTATACCACAAACAGTTCATGTCATTTCATAGAAAAATAATCAAAGCACCTATGATCAAGAATTTCATAAGAAGTAAATCTTCACTATGACTAAAGAGTGATATAGATCATTAAAACAAAGACCTATCCATTATAAACTACTGTAAACATTTTAGTGCACACTGAAATGTAGGCATCTCAGTACAACTTATTTATTCAGTTAGTTTCATTTTAAAGAAAAGTAATAAAAACATTGGCACAAAATTTCAAAACAAGATTGCATGAGAGTAACAATGGTCATTATATTCAAAGTAGTGAGTCCTTTAATCTGTGGAAAAATTAAGTTGATAGAAAAATAAAATTTTCTTTGTAATAAATTCTATCTAAATTCAACTATGAATCTAAAAATGTCATCAGTTGTCAATTATTTATAGCCTCAAATATGCAAAAGTTTGAAAAAAAGAAAAGATTTGGAATGTGCTGATCTGTTCTGAGAGCTGGTATCAGTGGCTTGTGTTTAGGCTTTCACGTTCATTGACTTCTTCGTGTTACAAAAAGAGAGTAAAGGTGCTTCTTCCACAGAGATGAGATTTTGTAAAAACAAAATTTGTCCAACATTTTTCCTTTTTATAGTTCCTTAAACAGCTTATTCAAGACGACAAGTATGGCCACTTGATGCTTGACTAGATTTGACATGATAGCAACTAGCTTTGTTCCTTGAGGAAAATCGTTACATTTATACCCATAAGAAGTGACATCTTCTTTCATGTACTTGAGATACCTTATACTAGTAGATAATTGAATAGGAACACAGGTTTATCATAAAAATGAGACCCAGAAGATGTAAGACTTTGAGTTTTAACTGGAGGAAGGGAGGGGGGACCACGTCATGCATCTTGAGAACTGTTTTCTCACTGAAATGGCATGTATGACTGTTATCAAGGATGGCAAGGAGGCCATCACTTACGTGCCAATACTCACTACTTCAAATAGGCAACTTCCCTGTGTGAAGATGTCTTGCAAGCCGTATGAGGCTCACCAGGGCCCAGTGCTCAGAAACTGTGTGAGGTCTGCCAATGTCAGAACAGTTGCAAGTGGAAGCAAATGTGTTGTGTACTGGCCATTTTGAGAAATCATTATGATTATTATTGACTGGATTAAGTGTCTTCATTATTTTTGCAAAATTTCTAGTACAGTATTTTTTGAAAATAATGAGATACTGTCTGATCGTTTATGGTTGTGCCATTGACACCATTGGGCTGAGGTTTTTTGCAATTGTGCTCTCTCACTTTCCTTTTCAAACATCTTGTGTAAATCCCAAGCATGGTTTTTACCTCTTCCAGCCAAGTGTCTGACAAGGAGCAAAATGCTTAGTTGAGTAATCATACAGATAATTATGCTCTTGCTGGTGTGGTAAGCACTGCCAATGAAAAGCCTTACATAGCCAGGCTCTCCTGATCTACTCTGGAAAGTCCAAGAGCTGTTGTTGCACCTTGTGAACTGAGTTGGAGAGATCAAGAGACCGTAATTATCCGCTGAATCCACAGGTACTTATTCTGCTGTGTGATGTGTTACTGAATATTTATGTAATATTTCAACCAGCCATTACCTATCAGATCTCTGCTCTATTGGAATGTTAAGCAAAATTGTTTTATTGATGAGCTGTTTATTGACAGTAGCAATTGGCACACATTATTTTCCTTGTACAGCTATAGATTTAATAGCTTAAAGGTAATATTTTGCTATTATCTATGTATGGCAGCTTGGATACTGTGAGTTGGAGCTGCCAATTCATATATGTACATAAATGAATTATTTAAGCCTTTGCAGAACTAAACTGATATTCCAAGAGCTATGAGTGGCCAAGCTTCTAAAAATCCATCACAGATCTGATAACTTTTTGTTGCTATAGTAACTAGAAATGTTTCTTGAAAATTAAAGTTCACCTTTATTAGTAAAGTCAATGCAAAGAATGGATGAGGTTTTGCAGATCTGCTGACTTACTGCAAAGTCCGAATCCTCCATCATGCAGATGTCGTGACCATAAGACTCAATATGCAAACTGAATAACTGCATATAGTCAGAGACAGAAAGTAGTCACAGCAGAGCTTTGCAAAGAATTTAATTCATATCGCAGAGTTTGAGAGGCTGAAAACAGAAGAACCACTCTGAGACTGACCTTCATAGTGAGATCCTTAGGACCCTGTACTAAATATATAAAAAAGAATTTAATTCATAGCCTATATTTTCAACTGAGTGATCTTTAAAATTCAGGGAATTTGAGTTATTTTTCATATTTGTTTTACATATTTTGTTTGCTTTTATAAACTTTTTTCTCAAGCATAAATTCTGTACATCTTACATAATCATTCATTTTAGCTGTTAGGTAGCATGGTATTTTGTTGATTAGAAAAATGGCCTATCGTTGCCATTTCCCTTGGGATGATTATCTTGTTGATAAGTTCCTTTTCTACTTTAAAATACAATGCAATGATAAAAAAAAATTCTTTCACATATCCTGCACACTAGTTTCTCTAGGGTGGAAGCAAATGACCAAAATCAGCAAAAGAAAATCACAAAATAAATTGCTAAAGAAACAGCACAGTAAGATACAACTGACATAAATTTTATATCGTTAAATTTTATATAGACATAGATTTTATTGAAGAAGGAGACACCAGTGCCTGGAACAATTTATTGTAGCTTCAAGATGGCAGTTATCTTTGAGGAGTTAAGAAGGAAGACAAAAGAATAAACAAAAAGCTTAGCCACATTTTTTTACTTTTTTTTTCTTTTGAAATAATGTAAAATAAAAAGAGAAAGTGCTAATGTCTGTTTATTCTTGGTGATATCTATAATGTATCTATTTTACAATTTAAATGTATTGTTTTAAAAACTTGTAAAATAGTCTCAAATTCATTTTTTACATGAGGAGGGTTTATTAGAGATAGATACAGAGCATACTCAAAACTGGACTGCCCATGCTCCGAGAACTGAGGCCCCTCAAATTCTACAAGCAGGTTTAAAGAACACATACAGAATTGCCTCATTTGAAATAATTAGTTATAAGATTTTTTAAATGCACTGATGAAAAATTATATATGATAGCAATATTCACACAGTTAAAATGTTAAATTGCACTGAATTATGACAAGTATTCTCCAAAAATATGTCTTCTAGGTAATTGTGATGTATTTGAAAATAGGGTCATTGTAAATAAACTCAGATGAAATTAACTCATATTAGATTAGGCTGAACTCTACATCCAAAGAGAACACACAAATATGGACTTACAGAAAGCAAAGGTAGCTGCGTGATGATGGAGATAGAAATTGGAGCAATGCCAACACAGATTTAGAAAACCACAAGGATTGTTGGTTAACTATGATTAGACAGGAAGTAGCTCAAGACTCTTCCCTGGGGCCTAAGGAGGGCACATGTTCCGGCCAAAACCTTGATCTTGGATGTCTCCACTCATAATCTGTGAGACAACCAAACTTAGTTGTCTTAAGGTACACTACTGGTGCAAATATATTGCTATGCTGGAGCTCAGCAGCCCACAGGAAATCTCAGTGTTAAGAGAACTGACTCCCTAAGTTCCCCTCAACTCTGTCCCTCCCTGTGCCCCCCTCATGAGTTAAAAATATGATAGTGAGAGGCAGCTTCTAAGATTAGAATGTTGGTATGAAAGACTAATAATCAGTAACATAGAACTTGAATACATCTCCTCTCCAGTAGTCGGTGGGCAGGTAAGTGGCAACAATTCACTAAGGTAGGAAGGCATGACAGGTGTCTTCTACTCCTCATGAAATAAAAATAGGTCAAGAATAAAACATATAAAAAAACTTTTGAGCAGATATAGTGAGGAATACATGACTTTAAAAGGAAAAACACCATGAATTGGTTTAGAGACAGATGACCCGGGGTTTTAATTTGCTAGGATTTAGTTTCTTCATAGTGAATATATTCTCACATAGATAAGTGAAATAACATGGAAAGATCTTGACACTAGAACAAAATTTACATTATTCTCCCTACATCGAAGGCAATGCAATGGAGTTGAAATGAAGGAGAAGACCATGAGTCAGCTGGAATCTAGAGATGAGGCAATCTGTCTGTCTCTGCCCCTGTCCCTGTCTCTATTTCTCCCTGTGTCGCTGTCCCTCCCTGTCTCCCCCCACCATGAGTTAAAAAATATTGATAGTAAGAGGCAGCTTCTAAGGTTAGAATGTTGGGATGAGGGGCTAATAATCAGTGACCTAGAACTTGAATACATTCTATTTCTTCAAATTTTCAAGATAATCAACAGCAGGTGGACTGATATTATTATTTGCTACAAAAATATAATCTTAGCACAAGCATGGTTATTCACATTATGATTCCATAAAGCAACTATCCCTATGTGTGTGTGGCCACTTATCAGAATTACCATGTTTAATTTATCTATACAGAATTACAGAGGGATGGCTTACCTTCCATGTATTTGGAACATAAGTATCTCAATGTTTTAAAAAATTTAAAAAATTTTAAAAATCTCAATATGAATTTTCAAGTAGGCAATTTTGAAACTGAATAAGAACCTTTTAGGTAGGCTCACTCAATCTGCGGATACTCTTGCTAACTACTGCCCTTTAATCCATCTACTATTCAAATCGCATACCTCACAGCCACTTAGCCACTGTGATCACACCGCCTCATCTTCCCACTGCCAGAGCAGTTAATTATCTCCTTGCAGGTTTGAGCACCTGAGGAGACTGGAAGGAAGATTTACTATTATGCATTGAAGTAAAATGAGTTTCTTAAACATCTTTTGTTAGAATTTATAATATCTATGCCATTTAGATTTTCAGCTATTTGGTAGAAAATGTCATTCATTGCACTGTACTGGTGGTGGCATCAGCATCATTTTTTCAGCCAGATAAAAAGGAAATGAAAAATAGGCGGTATGAATCCAAACAGTTCTATAAAATCAGAAAAGAACATCAGAAATTCTATAGGATAAATTAAAAAGAGATCAAAACTGGAGTGACTTAAAATATTCTTTGACAATAAAGTTCTCCACAGTCACATGTCACTTCATGACATGGCAACAGTAAGAAAAGCGTGGCTCAGGGATCCTACTGTGGAAACGTCATGGCATGAGCACACTTACCCGGACCTTCAAGGTCTAGGTCACGGGGCCACTTTGACTCTCTTTGGACATAGTAAACATGAGAGGTATCAGACTGTTGTGGTGTCACATTGAACACAATTTTTTGTTTTGATTATTTTATAACTAAAATAAGGATATGAAATATTTTTATTAGTACATATTCAATGTAAACTAGTATAAGTACTATGGAAATTAGTATGGAAAGGGATAAAATAACTGAATACATTAATTCCATTTGATCCAATTATAACACTTCTGTATATCTTCTCAAAAGGGTAAAAAACATAAGACTAAAACGATATGTGACTCCATGTTTATACAGTGATACATGCATAACAACTCACAATAGCTGAGCCTTGGAAGTGACCTTTTTATGTCCATCAACAAAGGAATGAATACAAAAATTGTGGTATTGTCCTAGTTACTCTTCTCTCATTGCTGGGACAAATACTCACTACTCAAATTAGTGAAGGAAAGGTCACAGTTAATGGAGGTTTCAGTCCATATTCAGCTGTTTCCAAGGCAGAGCAACACATGGCTGAAAACAACCTCTCATGGCTGTGAGCAAAGAGCAAGAGGGCAGGAAGAGGTAACAGCAGCTCAAGCAGCTAACTTCTCTTCCTTCCTTACATTGAAATGCAAATCACCTGCCCCAGGGGAGGTGCAGCACCCACACCTACAATAACCAATCACAAATTCCAGAAGCCTGGCCATGACTGTCTGAGACTTTGGGGGGATACCTATACACAAACTATAACAGGTATATATAAGCACAGAGAATCAAAAGTATTTTGCAGCAAAACATTAATTGCTAACATAGTTGTTATCACCAAATGTTATGTACTACACAATTGTTTGTTCTATGTAGAAGAAGCATCTTGTTCACATAAGAAGCAGCAACACCTGTGAATGATACCTTACACAATGACTATCAAGTAGTAGGAATCCTTCAGCTTCATCATGACTGCATGAGATCACTACAAATATACATGCTACTATTTAGCTCATTCTTGACCAAAATGTGGGCATGTGGTACATAACTGCTTTTATTTACACTGTCATTTAAGAATCTAACCAGCTATTGAACCTGACAGGTAGAATACTCTAATCATCCCCAAGCTTTCCTTTATATAATTTGTGTACCAATTAAATAGGACATTTAGGGATTTTTTCAAATTATTGTCATTCTTTTTTTTTTTTTTTTTTTTTTTTTTTTTTT
>PVJA010033436.1:0-12056 GCA_004027025.1 Myocastor coypus | reverse complement strand
TCTTTTGTTCGAATCCTTCCTTATTTCCTTAAGGAAATTAACAGTGGTTGGTGTATAGCACTTTATTAGCTTCAAAATAGCTGCTTAGATTTCCAGACATCCCAATATAGACAGACATGCAAAGTTGATCAAACAATGAAGCAATTTTTCCTCTCATAAACCAATAGAAATTAGTAGTACAAATATCTTAACTCTCTTTGTGTATGTGTGAGTATGTGTGTGTGTGTGTGTGTGTGTGTGTATTCCACTACCTTCTTTTCTCCTTTTCTCATCCCAGTTGTTCTTTCCTTTTGAGCAGTTTCTTTCCGTTTCACAATATCTGTTATACCTTTTAGATCTTATTTACTCTTTCAGTTGCTTACACTAGGGAGACAATACAGTGTTTACACATGTGAGCCTGGTTTATTTCACCTATGTGTATGATCCCTAGTTGCATCTATACATCCACATAGCTTTTACCTATAAAAGCTGTGAGTTTATCTTTTCTATAGCTGAGTAATGCTCCACTGTATTAAAATATCACATCTTTTTTATACATCCCTCAGTTGATGGTCATTTAGGTTGTTGTCAAGATTTAGTTATTACAAATTATCCTGTCATAAACATCAGTTCACATATATCACTGTGGTATGATGATCTCAATTCCTCTGGAAAAACACCCTAAACAGGAATAGCTGGGTCAAATGGGATCTCTAGTCTTAGTTTTTCTGATAAATTTCTACATTAATTTCCACAGAAGTTGCACCAGTGTACACTCCCATCAACAATGGACAAAGGTTTCTTTTCCTTCACATCCCCTCCAGCATTTATCATTGATTGACTTGATGTCAGCCATTCTTTCAGGTGTCACATGGAGTCTCAGTGTTGCTTTGACTCACATTTCTCAAGTGACCAATGCTGCTGAACATTTTTTCATATATTTGTTTGGCACTGGTATTTCTTCATCTGAGAAGTGTGTATTCATCTGAGATGCCCATTTTTGGATTGGGCCTTTGAAATTTGGAGGATATGATTTTTTAAAAAAAATTATTTATACACTCTAGGTAAAAGTTCTTTGTCTGTGGGACAGTTAGCTAAATTCTTTTCCCAAATTGTGAATTTTATTTTTATCCTGTTCATAATTTCTCTTGATGTGTAAAAGTTTTCAGTAAGATGAGATCCCAGTTGTTGAAGTATTTTGCATGCTGTTTGGTTTTTATTCATGAACTCTCTGCCTATGCCTGTATCTTCAAGATTTCTACCTAATTTCTCCTCCAATACATTTAGTATAGCTGTTTTAATATTTATCTCATTAATCCATTTTTGTTTTAATTTAGTGAAGGGTGATAGACATAAAAGATATAAAAGTAGAAGTTTTAATCTTGTGCATGTAGTTAGGTAGTCTTCCCAGCACTTTTTATTTGTTTAAATTTATTTATTTATTTTCATTTATTCATTTCTTGGATACAGGCTCTCACTATGTGGTTCAGACTCATAGTGATCCTCCTGTCTCAGCCTCCTCAGTGCTGGGATTATAGGCATTCACTGCTACACACGTTTTGGGGGACCGCATAACATGTGATACTGGGAATCAAATTAAGGTCCTTACTCACTTACCAAGCAGGTGCTTAGACCACTGAGCTAACTTATCCCAGTACTATTTATTAAAGAGGCCGAGCCTCTTTAATAAAGTTCAGCACTCATTCATGATAAAAAGGCTACAGAAAATTGGAATAAATACTACTACTAATAATAATATGTTGAATGGACAAAATTGAAAGCTTTCACCTCGAGGTACAATATAAGTATGTGCACTATTCCCATTGCTACTCAAAATAGTTCTGGAAATATTAGCCAGGGATATTAGACAAGAAAAAGAAATAATTGAATAAGGATTGATAAGGAAGAAGGGAAATTATGACTGTTTGCAGATGACACGATGCTCTACATAGGAGACCCCAAAATCTCCATACAAAGTCTCCTAGAGCTGTTAACCAGATTCAGTAGCATAGCTGGATGCAAAGCTAACATTAAAAAATCAACAGCATTTGTGCACACAAACAATAAACTTACGGGGAGATAAATTAGGTTAAACAACACTTTTCAAAATAGCATGTAAATAATTGAGATACTTAGGAATCAATCTAACAAAGGAAGTTAAATGGCTATATATTGGAAATTATAGTACTCTGAAAAAAATGCATTGAAGAGGATTTCAGAAAATTGTAAGATATTCCTTTCTTGTGGGTAGGAAAAACCAATACTGTGAAAATAGCTATTCTCCCAAAACTATTATACAGGTTTAATGCAAGCCTAGTCAAAATACCATTAGCACACCTCTTAGACCTACAGAAGCCGTTCCTAAAATTCATCTGGAACCAGAAGAGATCTAGAATACGAAAGGCAATCCTAGGCCAGAACGGCGAGATAGGAGTGCAGAATCCCTGACCTGAAATTATATTAGAATCTTTCTGAAGATGCTGCTTGCTTGGTTTAATTTTATTAACTCTTTTGAAGTTCTATGATACAGGACATCTGTATTTATAATTTTAACTACTTTTCCATACTAGTTTATGATTATATTCTTAGTCAGATTTTTCAGTATAGGGAAAATAGAAATAATCTTAGCTTCTGTTTTGAATACATTGTTTTATTTTTCATAAATGAGTAAGAAAAGAGTTACTCTTCTAAAAGTTCTCCTTCTACTTAGCATCAGAAGATATTTTAGAAAAAAGAAACTAAGGATTTTTTCTACTTTTTTGCCTTAGTTCTTATATTTCCTCAGATGCTGTGTCTGTACATACACAATCTAACTTCATTGCCCACAATGTTTATCTAACAGTAAAACATACTTTATTTCTTGGTATAATTTAATTCCTGACAGGCACACTGGATAATGGAGATATTGGCACCAGAGCCGCTGGTCTTCTAGAGAAAATAGGTTTGAGGGGAGAATTAGTGTCCAAATGGGGGAGCTGGACATATGCAAAGTGTAGAATCAAACTGACACAGCAACACACCTTAAAACTATGAATTGGTCTAAGTCTGCAATATCAGACTACCCTTGGAGAGCCACTACCTCACTTTTTTCCTCTAAGTAACATTATTTTCCTTTTGCATGTTTGTGAACCTTTAGATATATTATGACTGTGAAAACAAGGACACACAACTTCTCCAGAGACACAATTCACAGTATTTATGTATGTGTGGTGCATCCTATCCTTCCACAGGTTGTTTGCCTTAGGTGAACTCAGGTGGACTTACACACAAAATGTTGAAAAGCATCATCTCTTAAAGAATAGCCCAAAAAAATGTGGTCAAAGTGATATCTCTGTGTTTTCATTATCTAAAAGGAAATTATGGTTCTTCCGTGTATTTTAATAAAAAAACTTAAGCAAATGAGACAAATTCCTTGTGCCACAACTTACTTAACTGTAACAATGGACCCAAGACTAAAATTGAACAAGAAAAAAATGTAGTAAGAAGTATGAAAGTTTACCTGGCTCATAGAAAGTACTCAGTTCCACATTTGTTATTGTAGATTACAGTTATGAAATAGCCTTTAGTCTTAAACTAGCAGCATTTTGGAGTATTATGTTGTTCAGGCTCAACATCAAATAGAAGGCTTAAATTTTTAGAGCTAGGACCATAATGCATATTTCATAGGACTATTGGGCCACTGAGAAATAAATATATAAAAACATAGAGAGAAATATCAGGAAAGTAAGACACTCACATATTCATTCAGGTAGGATTTAAAAGAGAGAAGTCCACATATTTAGAGACTAATGTGGTGGAAGACTGGAGTGACTACTGTATTTTTATTGCTTAAGCATTGCTGTGTGTGTACACATTTGTACAGTAGGTTTATGTTTCTCTAGTCATTCTAAAATACATGATGTATTTCCCTCACCTCTCATTTTTTTCTTTTTTGACAATTTATATTTTATGTTTCTCTCTTTTTCCCTCTCTCCTTTCTTCAGTCTCATAAATAATATGGTGCTTTTCTGTGCCATTCTAAAGGAGTCATGGGGGTTTTAAACTAAATTGATACAGCTATAAAGGAGGGATAGAAAAGCAAGAGAATGCACTATGACTTTGAAAAGCTGTGTTATCTTTCTGCACGGGTAGAAGCATCTTTGGTTAAGCTGAAACATGAGAAAGGAACAGAAACTACCCCAAGTCTTCCGAGCAGAGGCATAATGCAGTGGAAAAAGTATACCAGGAGATGAATGTGGAGGGGACAGCTGATTAAAATATTAGATTAAAGTACTTTGACCCCTAGTAGGGTTGGAATGAGACCAAGGTTCACAAATTCTGTCACACCCAATCACACACTCATTTTAAGCACATCCATGTTTCTATGGCAAGAGGAATTGTGAACTGGTGAGTGGGATGAGACAAAACCTCGGCCTTCCCTGTGAGTGCCCTGCTAAGGCTGCTGGGTAGAAAAGTCAAGTAAGGCTTAAACATCACAGGTCACATCAGTGATCGCCTCTTGAATCATTCCTGCAGTCACCGTCTTGCCCCACACCATCATGTTCTGGGCTTTTCCATTTCACAGTCTTTGAGTACAGGATTTTCAGTCTCTGTTCTAAGACCAGAGTAATGAATGATATCATCAAAAAAGTCAAGCAACAGACACTTCTTCAAGGGAGATATAAAAATGGGCAATAAGCATAGTAAGATTTTCAGCATCATTAGCCTTTAGGAAATACTGAAAGCTACTACTTTACACCACTAAGAAAGCTAGAATTAAGTAGTCCTATGATAAGTGCTGGTGAAGACTTGGAGAAATTACCACCCTCAAACATTGCTAGTGGGAATATAAAATGATGAAGCAATTTTAGAAAATGGTCTGACCATCAGTAGAATGATTAAACATAGTTTCTTTTTTTCATTTCCTTTTTTTAAAAGAAAGCTCATTCCAGGACTTCAGCTACTCTTGAGCTAAAAGTTGAACTCAGATTCACCTCAGTAATTACCATCTATCCAGGCAGTTCCATTTCAGGGCATATCACCCAAGAGAAGTGAAACATTTATTCATACCTAACCCATGTAAATAGATGTTATTGTAACACTATTATAATCAAAAGTATGAAATCACCCAAACATCATCAAAAGTCAAAAGGATAAACAAAGTATATTATACCCATGAAATAAAATATTATTGATCTTTAAAAAAATGAAATCCTAATATACACTAACATGAAGAAGCTTGAAAACACATTGAATTGAAGAATTCAGCCACAAAAGATGACCTACTATGTGTGATATTCAGCATCTTGTCATCATAACAAAACACCTAACTAACCCAAGCAACCTCAAGGAGGGAAGGTCATTCGATGCAGTGTTTCAGCAGTTTCAGTCTATGGAAGCTGGCTGCATTGCTTTTAGGCCTATGTAAGACAGAAATATCGTGGTGAAGTGGTGCCAGCTACTCACCTGATGGTAATCAGAGAGCAGCGAGGGAAACAGCCGGAAAGAAAGCAGCTGGGACCAGATCCTGACCTCAAAGGCGTGCACCCCCAGGCCACTCCCTCAGAGGTTCCATCTCTTCTTTCCTTCATCTCCCAGAGATGCCATTTGGTTATAATCTCATCAGTAGATTAATCACCCCAGTGAAGTTGAGTCCTGCATGATTCAGTCACTGTAAAAACCATTACTTGGCAACCAAACCTTTAACACATGGAGAGTTTTGGAGAGACTTTTTGATTCCCAACCATAACAATACACTATTCCATCCATATCCAAGTGCAGAAAAAGCAACTGTACAGAAGCAAAAGCCTGACTACTGGTTTCTTAGGGCTGAGAGAGGAATGTGGGTAAAGAGTACATGGTTTCTTTCTGAGCTTTTCAAACTGCTCTGAAATTGACTCTGTTAATGTTTCCATATAAATGTGAATGTAATGGAAGACATCGAATTGTATAGCACAAGTAGGTGAATTGTATGATTGGTGAATTACATCTTTAATATAATGAAACTTTATTAGGAAAAGAAAGTAGAAAATACTTTACGAAAAAAGTAAGATATAATGTTTTCAAGTTTCTTGTAACATATAATGCAATTTAGGAAGTGCACATTTCAATTACAATGTATTACATAAAATATTAAGAACAAAGACACTAAAAGAAAATGTCTTCTAAAATTGTCCATGATGATTATACTGAAAAATTGTTTAAGCATTTAAGAAAGGTTTCTAAGCTAAGAAAAGAGGTCAGTGGTGGAGAGCAAATTGGACTGGCTAAGTTGTTCCATTATTTTTGCTCTATGTGAAAGTAGTACATCACACCAAGTACAGAAAGCATGGCAGAACAACAATGTTTGATAAGCTCAACAATATTTATGAGGCAAGGCTGGCCTGATAGCTCAGTGGACAGAAGCGCCGGCTTAGGCAGAGCTCAGCTGCTGGGGTTCGAGGCACAGCATGCAGTGCCTCCTGCCACCCCCACTCGGGCATGCTGAGATGGTGATTGAGACTGGGGGTGGTGGCGCAAGCCTGGAATCCCAGCACTTGGGAAGCTGAAGATAGGAGGATCACTATGAGTCTAATCTATGTAGTGAGATCCTATAGACCCCGTACTAAATACAGAAAAAAATAAATAAATAAAAATAAAAGACAAGATGAAGAAAATGAGACATAGATCAACACATGGAGGATGAAGTTAAGAGCAGCACCATGGAGGCAATGGGAGGTCATTCACAGAGTGCAAGTAGCCAACAGGACCCAGGATCCTGTGAGACAGCTTTTCACACAGGGACAGTGTCACTGAAGGACTGTGCTGTAGTGAGCGTCACCATGTTTGTTACAGTACATTTCAAAACCTTTTGCGATTTCCTTACATGGGACATAATAATATACTAGATATTTGGATAGAAGTATAAGAGAAATTAAGTAGTGATTAAATTGAATTTGAGAGAACATTTACTTCTCAGACTACAGTCAGAATGGGACATATTTTCTTCTTCATGTTTTGTTTTTATAGTATTTCATAATGGCAAGGTCTCTTGCATGGTATGTATCCACTCTACCAGAGCTCCACAACTTGGTCTGCCAAAATGAGATATCTTGATAAATTCTGTTTGATTTTTAACATATAATTCCTGGACAAAAACAATGGAAAAAAGCAGCATGTTTTGTTACAGGGACAAATACACATGAGGAAAATGCCCTTGGCCCCACAAATGGAGATGCAGCAAAAAGTGTTCTTTAATTTCCACAAAGAAGCTCAGTAAAAGGAACAGTAAGAACTATTTCTCTAATGTTCTCAGATTTTAGTAAGTGGTGACTTGCATCCTTTACTTCAGGAAATGCTCTGTAAACGGAAAAGGGAAAGTGTGTGAGGGACTGTCTGTACTGGCACTGACATGATGCTGGAAATTGGGTGCCATTTTGTTATCTGATGGTACAATGGGACAGTATAGATGAAGAACACTGTCCCTGGTGCAGTCTCATACTAAGTTTTAGGAGCATTAAACTTTTTAGTTTTTCTTTCTTCTAATTGAACTATTAACCAGAAAAATCTATTCCCTGTCCCTGTCAGCTGACACAGTTCTTTCTATATGATTAATTATGATAAGAGTTTAATCATGCAAAATATCTCCAAGGCAGTAAGTATTCTCATTTCACTGAGAACTCAACTGCATCTTAGGCACTTGGCAGTGCTGCTGTAACTGGGACAGGGTTGTGCATTTGATGAGCCAGAGAATGAGGTGTAGGGCTTCTGTCATACACATTTGGTTTTCCAATTCTAAGAAATCGGAAATATTTCTTTTAAGCAACATACATTCAGAGCTATGAAGGTCAATGCAGAGGATGAAAGACGGCAGTGGGCAATTCAGGCATGCCGGGGGGAGAAAGGTTTGATGTACTCCTCCACATTGAAACAGTATGTCAAACTTACAAGAGCCCCATTAATTTTTAAGAGTAATTTCCAGAAGATAAATTCACCCCAAGAAAGCATTTTATATGACCCATATTTTTGAGGGTGCAATAGCATTTCACATTGTATTTCAAAGCAATATGGCAAACAGGAAGAGCCATGGTTAAATTTCTATGTAACTTTATTGCTTCACTGTTAGTCTCAGAAAACTTGAACACAAAATACCGGCATTGCTGTTGGTGATGATGAACAATTACATTTGTTGTTCCCTGATTCATAAAGAGATAAGAACATGTGGATTGTTAAGAGCTTTTCATATGTGTGTCATTTTTCAACTCATTATTACTCTGCATCCTGTAAATCAATTACATTGTCTTGATATGAACAGTGCATGACTGATAAAAGCTTCCCCCACAGGGCATCCATGTCCTGAGAGTTCCACTTTCTCCTAACAGTGACACTTTAGAGACCACGTCTTTAAAGCATGGGACTTTGGAGACACTCAAGATCAAAACTACTGTGGTGGTTTAGCAAAAGTAGTAGCCCCCAGAAATCCTGAGTGTTTAAGTATACAAAGGCTGCATTGAGCAGAGAGATAACATAGC
The DNA here is from genome assembly GCA_004027025.1 of Myocastor coypus. NCBI lineage: Eukaryota > Metazoa > Chordata > Mammalia > Rodentia > Myocastoridae > Myocastor > Myocastor coypus. The sequence goes on along the minus strand of PVJA010033436.1, from coordinate 3,588 downwards.
CAGTAGGGATCACAATGTTGACTCTCAGGCCATGGAAACAATTAAGCCCCTAAAGTGCAGCTCTGCTACTCAACAGCAAAGTTAGGTTTATCTCTAACTCTGTTTCTTTTGCAAAATCAACCTTTTAAGGCTTTGGAGACATTTACTAAGATAAACACCAAATTGAATGTTTGTCAAAGTCTCTGCCACATATTAGCTGCTATAGTTTAGATATTATTATTCTTTTTGTGAAGAATTTTACCTTCCATCTTGGTTGTACTCTTCTCATACTCAAGTTATATCCATGCCATTAAATTAACATCTATATCCACAACTACTCAATTAAAAATATATTCTGAAGGCAAGCACAGAAGAGCACATTTGTAATGCCAGCTACTTGGGAGACTAGGTAATAAGATCACAAGTTTGAGAGCAACCTGAGCAATATTGTGAGATCCTATCTCAAAAATTTAAAATTAATAACTCTATCCCACCACTGAGGGAGAAATGTTGGACCACAGGGAATGAGAGGATCTTCAAAAGTGCAAAAAGAAGAAGAAAAATGAAATTTCAGACCTCCAGCCATCTTGAAAAAGTCTAGGAGATAAGGACATGGAAGACCTTGGAGTCACACATCTGAAATTTCTGAAATAATAGCAACTGAAGTGAAGAAATCATTCCATCAGGCTATGGAAGAAATTAGATCACAAAAAATCACTCAAGTGTAGAAAAGAAATGACAACAATCATAAAAGAATTGCTTAGCATATCTAAAGAAAACATAGACAAAAGAAATAGAAGAGTATAGAAAAATGAGGGAAATTTTGGGTGAACAATATAGAAAAGAATTAGAATGTTTGAAACAGATTCAAAGAGATAGCTGTGAAGACTGCTTAAAAGAAACTGGAGACAGACTTTCAGAGCTTGGAGACAAACTTATAGCTAGTGATCATGAAAGGAAACATCTCTTAAAAGTAGCAATAAACCCAAAATAACAATTCAACAGCTGTAAGATAATGTACAGATAGGCAATATAATACAAAATAGGGCATCTGCTTAGGTAAGCACAGGGACCCGGGTTTGATCCCCAGTACCACATGCTGTATCAGTCCCACCCCTAAGTGCACTGAACAGGCCACTGAAACCAGGTATGGTGGCCCATGCATGTAATCCCAATGTTGAGGAGTCTGAAAACAGGAGGACCACTACAAGTCCAAGATGCATAGTGAGACCTTGTAACAAATACATTAAAAGAAAGAAGAAGAACTGAAAGGTATCAATGAAAGAGCAGGAGTTGAAACAAATGACATAAAAAGATTATTTGCAGAGATGATAGCGGAAAATGTACCAAGCATGAGTAAAAAATCTAATGTACATGTGAGTCATGTAGAACTCTAATTAGCCATAACTAAAATAAATCTATACCCAGATATGGCAATCAAGATCCCAGATATTCAGCAAAAGAACAGAATATTAAAAGCTATTAAAAAAGAATCAGATCACTTATAAAGGAAAGCGCATTAGCATCATGCCAAACTCCTCAACACAAATCATCAAATCCAGAAGAGCTTTGAGTGAAGTTATTTCAGATACTGAAAGAAAACAATTTCCAACCCAGATTGATGTACCCTACAAAACTATCACTAATTATTAATGGAGCAACTTTCCTGTTTCCAGATGTTCGGAGGCAGCTCATGTGTCAGGGAGACTCTAAAGTTAAGACTTTTCTTTGCACTTCTAGGTCACCCATGATAGCTCTGCAACTGTCCTGATGCCACAGAATGAATATATTGAATTAAACCCTAAATTTCACAGTGTAACAGCACTCTGGCCTCTAAATTAAACCATAAACATTATGAGTACCACTTGGATTACCATGAGAACAAGAGAAAGAAGGAAAGTCAAGAGGCTCATGAATGTTCAAAGAAGGAAAAAAAAAAAAAAAAAAAGATTGGCCTGAGGGCTAAGTTCTACCACAAAGTGTCAGGCCGAGAAAATACAAACGAAGAAGATCATTAAGATGCATGAAAAGGGAACACCAAGCAAAAGAACAATGAAAAGATGTCACAAGGAGCAGTACCTGCCTACCTGCTGGACAGAGAGGGACAGTCTTACACAAAAGTACTTTTCAACAGGATTAAACAAAAATGAAAAGAAAAGGTGGGAAAATGGAAAGGTCTTCTGCCCAAAGTTTGTGCTCAAGAAGAAATGAAAATATTAAAAGTTATTCAAACTGGAAAGAGAAAAAAGAAGGCATAGAAGAGTACGGTTACTAAAGTCTGCTTTGTTGGAAAAAACTTTACAAGAAAACCACCTAAATATGAAAGATTCATGAGGCCAATGCACTATGTTTTAAGAAGTTCCATGTAACACACCCTGAACTGAAAGCCACCTTTTGCCTGCGAATACTTGGTGTGAACAAAAATTCTTTATCGCCACTCTATACAACTTTTGGTGTTATTACCAAAGAAACTGTTTGAGGTGAATGGGAGTGAGTTGGGCCTTACAACACAAGGAGGCAAGGTTATTTGGGGTAAGTATGCCCAGGTAACCAACTTGCCTGAAAATAATGGCTGCACCAATGCAGTTGTTTCATATAAAAACTTCTTACACTTATTGACGACTTCAGACCAATCAGGAAAACCATAACTTGAGTAATAATGAACAAATCTCATAATCATTTTCATCAAAAAAACTATTTATTAAATTGCAAAAACATTAAATGGCCCAGTTTTACAAATTGGTCTTTTATTAGGGCTCTGCTAAGGGCTTATGTGTAGTGACATTAAACCATTTGAAAAACTAACCACAAGTCTCTGCACTAAAGACTGTGTAATCAACAACACAGATCTCTCATTCCTAAAAAGCTACCACTACTTAAAGTCAGTGAAAATTTAATTTTGGGGTCTAGGGTTAGAAAATCTGCTGAAACTAGTTTGCCTCATCGTTTATCATTAGTCCTAAAAAATAAAGTAATATTTAAGTTTTTTTCTAAATGTAGTCTATTTATAATACTTTAAAAATGACTGTAGAAGTTTGTTTGGGCTGGCCAAATATTTCAGCAGATTAAATCACTTGCAAGCAGGCTCAGGGGTTGGAAGTTTGATCCCCAGGCCTGTCTTGCCAGCTCCACCCCTGGAGCATGCTGAGCTGGCAGTTGAGACCAGGCATCACGTTGTGCACCTGCAATCCCAGGTCTTGGGAAGCTGTAAACAGGTGAATCTTTATGAGTCCAGTCTAGTAGTGAGACCCTGTAGATCCTGTACAAAAAAAAAAAAAAAAAAAAAAAAATGTTTATTTAGATAATTCCAACTTAGTTGCACTGATGTCCTTAAAAGAGACTTTCTTTGAAGTTAAATAATATAAGAAGGTTATATGTTAGGCATCTCAAGTTTTCTGATCTGAATGAAGTGCTCATGGCTTGAAAAAAATTAATGGAGCAGTTAAGATACTTCCACAACAAAAAACATCTGAAGAAAATTGTGATCGCCAGAGCAATCCTACAAAGAGCAAAGAAAGGTATTTTATTTTTTGTGATTTAATATTTTTATTGTTTAAATTTAACAATGGTTATATTACATATTTTCATCATCAGATCAGTTTAGATTAA